>VZZY01004336.1:361855-468696 GCA_013400335.1 Eurystomus gularis
AAGGAAGGGGAAGAAAGAGGAAGGAGCGTGTGTTTTGTAAAATTTACTTTTTCACCTTTAGGTATCATAAAAATATTGTCAGAGCATTGAACTTACATTGTTTCATTAAGGAAAAGTCCAGTAGTCTGATTTATAATGAAGAGCTGCTGATTTACGTTGCATTTAACATACACCGATCAGAGAACAAGCTTTTCCCAGCTCTTCCGAATCTGGGACTGAGCCTTAGGAATGAAACTGGTCAGAGCTTGAACATTACGGAACTGTGTAGCCTGCAACATGTTACCACTAACAAACTTTCCTTATCTCCTGTCTCAGAAGCTAGTCCACAGTTCCCTTTCTTCATAAATGAGTTGCACTGTAGTCCTGCACTAAATACTAGGTGGGGGATCTTTACTCATTGAAATATTAATGGAGCAGAATTTTTTTCTGTAAGACAGACTGGATTTTTCAGTGGTTTTCCCCCCGCCCTCCATCTAACAAAGGTCCCTTCTCGTCAGCCGGCTTTGTAAAAGCAGAGGAAGCAATGAACACATTAGAAACCGAGATATGAGAGAACCCAACAAAAAACCTTCTTTAAAAAAAAACAAAACACTTTTGAACTTCAGAGAGGACGCAGCGCTTGCTTTGCAGCGATCACAAGGTTGGACTTTTTTTTTTTTCTTTTTAACAGACATGTGTAGTGCATTTGTTTCGGTTTTATATCCGCTGTCATAATATGATGGTTTTATTCGGGTTTTAAACATGCTTCGGCTAGAAACCCTACATCTTTAAATTAGGCAACCCCGGTGCCTTTGCGATTTCCCTCGCTGCACTCTCTCACCTTACCCAGGTGCATGTTAAATCAGTATTAATGACAATATCATTCTTCTGCAGTCATCTCCTGCCTGCAATTTGGTTTTAATTACCCACCACGTTGTCTTTCCCCCTCACTGACAGCCATTAAATAGGGAATGACACCAGAGCCGTGCTGGTGTCGAATAGACACTTCACCACGGTGGTTGGTTCTTTTCTTTTTTTTTCCTCCTCTTCTCTTTTCTTCCCTGCCCTTTTTTTTTTTTTTCCTTAATAATTAAAAAAAAATCCTCCCATAAAGCAGGCTGCAGTGCCTCCTCGTGGTAGCCAGGGGAGAAAAAAAAAAGGATATTTTGCTCCAGCTTGTTTTGATGGCTTAACGCTGCTTGCTTTGGCTCATTTAGAGCTCTTGGGGAGAGGGGAAAAAAAAAAACCTGCCATCCTTAAGAGAGTGAAAAAAAAACCCACTTAAAGATTAAGGCATGATTGGGACACATTGAAGTGTCTCCTCAATGAAAACCAACAGTAACTTTGATGTAGTATTTAAGGCTTGTCTGACAGTCTGGAATGGCTGCTCAGAAGCAGGAGCCGGGGCAGTGCCGGGGGTCAGGGAATAAAGTCCTGGGGGCAGAACTGGTGGCAGGGGTGAGGCGGGTGTCCCCGGGAGCTCCCCCTGCGCCCGGCCGCTCCTGCCTGCGCTGGCCTCTTCCATGTGCAGCTACACAGAATTGCACACAAACACACGCAGTAGGGAATTTTCATACCAGGCACGGCCGTTTATAAGGTTTCTAAAAAGCTTCTGAATTCTTTTCGCTTTGGCCAGCGGTTTGAAATAGCCTTGCCCTGCACCCCTCCCCACCCCAATATCTATATCTACGCTCGCGGGAGGATTTTGCTGCGTGAACCAAATTCCTGCTGAAAAGATTTAATTCCAGACTCATTGCATTAAGTTTTGTGGTGTTGATTTATAATGCTATAATGATAGAACCTGGTCCAAGACTCTATCTGTCAGCCTGATCCTGTCCTGGTCTCTGTGTGAGCTCAAATCTCAGTGAGGTCAGTTGAGAGGATGCTGAGAAAGAGAACTGGGCAGTGAATAGCAAAATAGCATTAGAGAAAATCGCTGTCTACTAGTAAAGAAAAGAAAAAAATAAAATTAGAGGCGTTTTGGAGAAGTAAACAAAACTTTTTTAATTGAGAAATTTCTTATTCCTGTTTTCCCATCAGAATGTTAGATTAAAAAAAAAGGAAGGAAAACAATCTGAATAATTGGGCAATTAAAGAAGGTTTGTGAAGGATGATTACTGCTCATCCACATTTTGCTTCAAACGTGGACGGTATTTGATCTTGTTAAATGTCAACTGGAGTGATTCGGTTTGAGGGGCCTGGATTGTGAATCACTAACTACTTGCTCTGTAAGGTTGTTGTCCCTTACAAGAAAATTTGTGACTGAAACTTGAGGCTTATAACAGTGAACCTGCCAGGAAGGTTTAATCTCTGATAGAGCTTCCATATATTGGTTTATAGCTATATTGAGTGCAGTTAGAAAGATCTTAAAAAATTTTTTTCCTTCTTTCTTTCCTAATATGAAACTTGATGCTTGGAAAATCTGATAAGTGAGTTTCATTTCCCTGGAAATTTATTGCTTCTATTTCCAAGTGCAAGGAAAAAAAAAACAAGTAAAAACAATAAGCAGTCTGTAAGGAGGGTATTAATGAGGGGTCACTCTTTTCTCATGTAGGCTCAAGCTCAGGAGAAAAGGAGAAAGGGGCAATCTTAATAGCTGGTGCAGTATATTTTGCTTTATTTTTTCAGTAGAAACAGCTCTTTTCTACTTCTCTCTTTAAAGCATGCTCTCCAAATCCGAATGGGATATTTATGACAAGAAATAGTCTTTTTTTTTTTCAGGTAGTGTGAACTCCTTCGACTTCAGCTCAGGGACTGGCCGATTTTTAGTTGACAAAAGCCTATTTATGCTGCATCGAGCATCTCTGAAATTCAGAAGAGCCCATTTGTATATGTAAAAAAGATCCTATAGAATTCCAGTGTCCCATCCTTATTCCAATGGAGAGTTGCATTATGCTCATCTAATGCCCTGTTCTTTCATTTGGAAATGATGGTGTTCTTCACTTCTTCCTGGTAATTGCTGTACAATGCTAAAAAGCTGCCAAGTTCCACTCCAGAACTCATTATATTTAGTAACGGTGGAAAAAATTGCTATCTATAGAGCGTTTTATATAGGAAATGAGCTGGGCTTCACAACAATGCAGATGCGCATCCTTGTAGATCCAGTTGCTGAATCAACTCCTAAGTGGGAGACAAACTGTCTATTTCAAATGCAGGGAAGACAGTCTGGAGGATAAACACGAAGTGAGATGTAATGCAGAAGGCAAAATCTCCCAAAAGATGACAGTAAGAGACTTTAATGGAGGAAAATTGTATTGCTTACAGTGTCAGTTTAATTTTCAGATTTCTTTTCCAGCAATTCCCTGTTGCTCTCCTCGTTTGCTTAGGAAAGTTGTACTCGTTCTAGCTCTCTTAATTTTTCATATTGTACAGCAGTGGCTTGGTTGTGTGTTGTAAATGTGATGCCTTTTTTTAGATTTGATAGCAAGTTTATTTTTAAACATATTTTCTCTGGGGAAGGGTGTACAGTTTACTCAAAATTTACCATATGCTTTGCATCTCCAGTAAAACAGTGGTGGTAGAAAATACTGTATTTTAATATCTTGTGAGTTGTGAAGAATCAGAGAGAGGCCTGGTGAAGAACACTAGTTAAAATGATAGATACTTGGAAACTCTTTTCCTTCCTAGAGTAAACTGCTTCCAAGAAGTAGCTGAAGAGGGACTATTGAGAACATTATTGTTGCTTTTCAGGTTATAGGCCTTGAACCTACAAACACTTTTGCGTGGCAATAACTTACTTATAGGTAAGTAAATGCTTTGAACTCGAAAGGACTACTTGCATATAGGAAGATTTTTGTGTGCGTAAGTGCCTGTACGATTAAAATTGTAGTTAGTGTTTGATTAAGGTGTTAATCCTCCATGGTTGTGCAGTTCTATGGTCAATCCAGCGGGAGTTTCAGATTATATACCTCAGGAGCTGAGCGTGCAAATGAGCTTTTGGTTCATTAGTTAGGCTGATTTTATATTTTGAATTTCAAGATAATATAAATATGTTTGATTTGGGGTTTTTTAAGTGTACAAATAAAAATCAAAGCTGCTTCATGCTAAACCAGATGTCTTAGTTTACAATAGGTGTTGCTGTTTTGGCTTATTTTTCCTGCAAGGACAAAAAAATCTTGATTTTCATTCACAAAATCTTGAATTTCCTATCCTGCCTGATTCAGCTTCAATATCTAAGTGAAAGAAATGTAGAAATACAATATTGCCTTTAAAAAATAATCCTAATCTTTCCTTTTCTCATTCAACGTGTTACCAAAATCAGCATCAATTTGCAGAGAGTTTTGGTTAGTTTAACATCACTGCTTTTTATAAAAGGGCCATAGGACACAACCCACATCCTGCAGAAGCTGATAAGAGTTTTTCATTAACTGCTGGAAGCTGATTTAAATCCCATACAAATTCTAGGACTCCTAACTACAGGAAATACAAGAGTCCTTCACATGAAATTCTTCATTCAGTTATAACCATTCCTGTAGGACCACACAATCTACAAGTCCTATAAGATTTTTCCACAAATTATTGTGTAAAGCCCTTGAGCAGAGTTTATGACAGTGCAGGCAAACAATGGACTTAAGGAATGTTTTGAGGAAGTGTCTGTGTTTACACAGGAATCAGTAGATGGGCATGGGTAAGACGTTATGAAGAACTAAGACAGGAAAAAGCATCCTGCAGAACTGGGGAAGCAAGAAGGAGTAGAACTGAGCTCTTACACCCAGGGGCCAATCACGATCCCTTTTGTCCAGAGAAGTCAGGTTTTATTGTGGCCGTTGGGAAGAAGCTGCCTTTCAGTGACCGAGTAAAGGCTGCGTGGTGCTTCATAGCTCATCCAGCTAATTGCGTTGTGCAGAAGCAAGGACATTCCTGCTGATTTTCTTGGTTTATTTGATTCAAAACCCACCTTTCCTCTTCTCACTTTATACACACACCTTTCTGTTGAAATCCTAAAACAATCTTTGTTATCTAGTACCTCTTTGACACTGTTTCTTTGTGCATAAAATAGAAATACCGCTGTGCTAGCCTGCTACTCTGAGAGACTTACGGTAGGGTTTGGGTCTGTGTATTTTGCTTAGTTCTGTGTGCACACTTGAAGGGTAGGCAAGTAACCAGGGGTGAAATTCACCTCTGTGCTGAGTAAACATTTAGACTTTATGATCCTTTTACTAGCCCTGTACATAAGGGTGAATTTCATCCTCCATAAATGTAAAGTCTTTCTGTGTTATTACAGTTGCCTCTCCCTGTTTACCGTTATCTTTGAACCCGCTCTCCATCGTCAAGCTTTCTTTTAGGGTCCAGGCAAATGTCATTCTCTTCTCCTCTTTCTCTGACTGGCCTCTGGTTATATTAGAAAATAAAATTAATCTCAAGGGGAAAATAGCACTTAAAAATATTACTACTGTTTAGCTTACTAAAGTGATTTGCTCTTTGTGACCTGTCTCGGGCTGATCCATGTACAAATCAAATCAGCACACAAAACAGCACTTGGAAACTCTTTCCAGACCCAGAATTTCACAGCTCCTGAACCTTTAGAATGTCACAGGCAAATAAAAAACGAATATATTGGTTTATCTGTCTCTTTAGATCCCAGACAGTGCCTTTTTTTTTTTTTTAAGGCGCGTGATTCTCCCATGCTCTTTATTAAGTATATCAATAAGCCAGCTGTAATGCTTCCAGGTGAGCACATGCTTAAATGTTTTGCTGAGCGGGGGCTGGAGGAAGCTTCCAGCCACTTTTAAGTCTATCCCTGTGTTGTTGCGGATTAATGTCACTCTGACCTCCAACAGTTTCTCATTAAGCTGTCTAAAATACGAACTCTTACCAAGTCCCCGCTCTTCACTTTAACTTGATAGTTTTCATCAGTGGGCTGGAGAAGACAGTTTGAGGATGTACCCAACTGCCATGTTACTTCTCTGAGGCTCAGCCAGGTCCCTGCCAGGGGCACATGCGCAGAGCTTGGCACCGTGCTACGCATAGCCAGCTTAGCCCCAAGAGAGCTGCATGTCCTCACAGCATGGTCAGAGACGCCAGCTCAGCGTGGCTGCAACAACAACACGTTCATTAGTTCTGCCTCTTAACAGCAAATTAGTGTAGGTGTTGTGACTATGTGCCTGTGTACGTGGCTATACTCTTCTCAGTTTCCGAGGTAGCTCAAACCACAGTAACTTGGGTGTCTGTCTGGCACACACCGTTGCAGGGTGCAGGTACCTCAAAGCCCAGACTCCTCAAGCAATCCGAGGCTGATCCTGTGACACACAGGTAACACCGCTCACTAACGTAATGTGTTGCACAATTAGGCTCTAACATCTGACCTTGGTGGAGTGCAGGATAGCACAAGGATTACATATGCTGCTTTTCACTTGAACTCCTTCCCGCCCAATTCAGCAGATACATATCAACGTCTGTGAAATTTAAGCAATGACATTACAAAATCCATGACAACAATTTGTTCGTCGTGTGGTGACCTCTTGTGGAGTCGTTTAGAAATCAGGCTTGATCCGTTATGTACAGTACGTTCCAGGGAGAGAAAGATGAGCCATAACCCAAAATGTTCTCAGGCTTTGAGGGACAGTCAGCTCATGCTGAAGGACACGCAGTCTCCTGTGGGCTCTCTGCATGTGGGTTTGATGGTGGGGTCGTTTGCTTGTATCTCTGTTACTCGCGCTTTTTGTGCTTCATAAAAAACAACCTATCCTTGACTCTCAAGCATCGGCATACCTTTAAATAATTAGTGTTAAAAAAAAGAGTATGTTATAGAAATATATCTGCACCTTATGAGAAAGATCCTAGCTTTTGTGTCACCCCATTTTTTAAATTGTCGTTCTGAACATATGGTAGCCATCAGCGTGGTTGCTAAGCTTTCAAGGTGCGACTAGGTGTGAAGTGTTTAAAACAGGACTGCCACCAAGTTAATATCAAAGTTTGTATTTGGAAAATTTAGAAGTGATTGTTCTTCACCCCCTGCCCATGTCTAATGCATAAAATTGAAACCTCCCATGCCATTCACATTATCTTTTGTGCCGATTCTGCTCAAAGCCAACCTTTATTTTTCATTAATTCTTGCAAGGCTTGAAGCTGTTCCCAATGAAACCAATTGCCAAACTGATTGTGGAAGCCAGATCAAATCTGTAGTGTAATTTCCCCCCTGCTTTTTTATTGTCCTTGCTCCAAGTCATTCCTGTCTCATGCAAACTACAATAACTATGGCAAGCATTTACTTGTAGGAAAAATTATCTCAACTTCCTCTCTGTGCATATAATATCTAGCAATGTACTGTACTGAATAGCATATTGAGAAATGTTATTGATTATTCAGAGTTTAACATGATGAGCCATTCCATTCTTCTCTTCATTGAGACCAATTTATTCTTACACTCAGATAATGCTACAATATACTAAATAAATGAATAAAGCTGATGATCTATTGTAAGAAGTATCCCCTTTGCAAAGACTGTTGAAGAAACACCCACTTGGGTCAAGGTTTTTTCCTTTCTTCCCCTCATTTGTTTTGTTTTTCATTTTTGGGCTTTATTATTTGGTCACTAAGGAAAAGGTTTCCTGGGTTGTTTTTTTTTTAAGCTTGAGGGAGAATATGAATATCATAAATATTTCATTTTCCTAGCACATCTTGCATTGTTCCTCACTTTCAGACCTTGCCAGCAGTCAACACAGTAGTAAATTTCAGCACCTGTGGACCTTTTCAGTAATTTATGTTTTCCATTAGATTTCCATTAGAGATGGACTAAAACGGTTTAGAAAAGTGCTAGCACCTTCAGCCATACGGATTTCGCCTGGCTCTGAGGAGGGCGTGCTCTGTTCTGCTGTCTGTGCCTCTGCCTGCTGCCAAAGGTTCGGGTTTTCAGCTGGAGCTCTCTGATCTCAGTGCCGGCCAGTTGAGAAAGGAAGGGCAAGTTGAAAATAGAAAACCAGGCTTCTCAGTAGAAATGTTGCTGTTCCTCCCATTGTGCCCCTGCAAGTTCAGCTCACAGTGACCAGTGACTGACTTTGTTGGGTCTGTACAGAATCATAGAATACCAGGTTGGATGGAACCTCAAGGATCATCTAACCTTTCAAGGTGAAAATATAGTTTAAATGAGGTGGCCCAGCACTCCATCAAGCTGAATCTTAAAACTGTATTTTCTACAAACCAACAACCACACTTTTTCGGTAGCAGGACTCCATCCTGAGCTTTGTGGGATGCCTCCCCCCTTCTTCCAGCTATGCCTCTTACACAGCTGTGGTCTGGTACAGGGATTGGGTGGCAGTGAAGTTTGTTGTGTTTTAATAGCACAAGAGAATATATTGGAGGGATGAAGTTTGGGGTTAGTTTGATTAAGAAATTGGCTTTATATTCCCTCCGGGTCTAATGTGAGCTTATGGGCAGCCCGTGCTTGTTCCAGCACTAGTTTTGAACCTGGAAGATCTCCCAGCTTTCAGCAGTTCGTGCCTGCCACGAACTGAGA
Source organism: Eurystomus gularis (assembly GCA_013400335.1). Lineage (NCBI taxonomy): Eukaryota > Metazoa > Chordata > Aves > Coraciiformes > Coraciidae > Eurystomus > Eurystomus gularis. The sequence continues at coordinate 370,290 of VZZY01004336.1, forward strand.
TATGGAGGCAAATAAATCACAGCAAATAATTTAGTCATGAATTGTCCATTGGCATTGTATCATAGCTTGAATATATTTCTCATAATAGCTCACGATAGTCCCATTGACATCCACTTGACTTTTATTAAGTTTTGCAGATTTCACTCTCGTATGAACGGCTCTGACTGGCATATGATTCTAGCAGCTGATTCAAGGATTGAATATTAGACCAGATATTAGCTGAAATATTACACCCATGGCACTTTCTGGAAGCTGTCCTTGGGGTGGGATTGGAATTTTGGTCTTTCTGTCAGTTCTGCATTTATTAATTATTTTAACCAGCTGTACTACATCTAGCCACCATCCCGTTGTAAAACTTTTCTTTTGTTGCCATCCTCCTACCACCTTTCAGCATTGTCATTTAAGCAGTAGGGCACTCCAGGGTGCGTGGATCATGCTGAGATACCGTCATACTCTGAGTGCACTTCACAATGGTTTTCGGCAAGCCGAGGAGTGACATTATCTCAGCAGGACACCTGCCCTTCACCTTCCATATGGGGACCCACCTCTGAAAGGTCAACACTTGCCGTTTAAAATAATATTTTAGCCATTGCTATTCAGAATTCAAAGAAAGAGTGGAGTGAATGTTAGATAGCCATGAAATTCATGAAACCCATTACTCCCAACAAGTGACAACTGGCAAGAGACAGACGCTTCGAACATAGTTTTACTTAGGTTTTTAAGCACAATTTTAAAAAAAGAACATTCTGCAGGATATTTTGATGTGTAGCCCAAGTCCCAGCAGGGTAGCAATTTGCATTCTAAAAAAGTTATTTATTTTAAAAAAGCATTGGTGGATTAATGCATGGAGGACTTTAGCTGCATTTATCTCTTTGCTTTCTGTCTGCTGTTGCTTCGTGTACAGCTTATTTTGGAGTAGCAGTAGACCTACTTAAAAGCTAGTGCAAATGGTGTCACGGATGGAGCTGAGCACACTGCTTGAACCAGCTGATGTATCTCATCAGTGTAGCGTAGCTTCCTCCAGTGGAGCATCTACCACACATTTTTTGGGTTGAAGGTATTTATGAAATTATTTTCTCAAATCTTATTTACTTTCTGGCCTGTAACATAAAACTGAGAGAGCACTTCTGCAGTGTTAGGAATGGTCCAATAAGTCACACGATTCCCTTTCCATTCCTTTTTCTTTTGTGTGACACATGTAACTGCTGGACCGCACTTCTTGAAATGTTGCTTGTGGAAAACGAAGCATCTCTTCCACATATGTTTGATGGTATTAAATTTGCACCTTTTTTTTTTTTTTTACCATTTATGATACTAAATCACAGCAGCAAAGATGGCAAAGGTAAAGAAAAAATCTATCACAGTTTTCTTTGATTTTACTGCTGATGGAATTCCAGTGAAATTAGTGGAGTCCCACCAGCACGCATCACGCAGTGCTGAGCCACGCCGAGGCGTTTTCGCTTTGAGAATCTGTCTGAGTACTTCTGGGAAATGTTTCTCAATATCAGCTCAGCATGACAAGGGCATCAACTGCCTTGTGGATGGAGTTTATCTTCAGTGGTAGACACACCTTTGATTTGCTGCATAATGCTTCAGATATTGTTTGATGCAACAGCGAATGGAAGGTAATCATTCTGGCAAACAGATTTAAGAAGCGTCTAGGGGAGCAGGTAAGCCACGCATTTACAGATGCCATTTTCAACCTCTTTGTCCTAGCAAGGTTCTGTTATTCTGCCCGTCACTGTAAGTTCTGAAGATTTTGCAGATACTGAAGGAAGACGCAAGGATTTCTGTTTCATCATTAGCACAAGATTGTGAATTTAGCTAAAAAAGGGAATCTGATTTTGCTAGATTTCTGGCTCAGTTTTTAAGCGGAGAGGACTGGGCTATGCTGCGATAAAATGCCCTCTCTTGAAATTCCCAAAGGAATTGAAACTGCAGTTCTCATGGGAGTCTTCCATTAGTCATCACAATAACAGGTTATTAATCATAAATACCCTTATGTTCAGAGTTATTTTTTACTAATTTTATTCTAAAAGTATATCCTATGGTCAGGGCTGCACAGTAGAAATGAAATTACAGTAATAATTATTGAAAAGACGTTTTAATGATAGTTGGCAAAACTGCATTGTCTTCAAAGTGGATTAAAAGAAGAAGTCTGGTTTTCTTCTCAAGGAAAGCTATCTCAATTGAGCTTTTTTTAGTGATAAATTTCCAGAGACCTTGAGTTGTGGATTATTTTCTAGCAATTAACATTCATATTTTATATATTGTCTTTCCTACCATGTTTTGAAACATTATAGAATGAGTTAACAGAAATTTATCAAAATTCAGTCAGTAGTTGAAAGCACAGAATTAGTCAAGCTATGGAATAGCAAAGGGGTTTTCTTTGGGGACAAAATTCCCTGGGGCTGGGGGGTGCATTTATGTGTGTGCACGTGTGTGTCTAAGGGAAGCCATGCTTCCAACTCTACTGCAACGTGCCAATGCAACCCAGGACTGATTCCAAATGCACAGTTTGTCCTGGACAGAAGGTGAGCCGTGTTGTGTCACTGTAGAGTCTTACTTCAGGCAAGTTTTCTTCCTCTGTTTTCTATGAAACTGTTTAATTCATAGAGCTTTGATGTTTAAACTGGTCCTGACCTTCTGTGGGTACTTCAAAAAGGGAAAATTAGCTGCTTGGAAAAATATAATGACTTAGATCTAGCAATTTGGGACCCACATGTTAAAGTCCCACTGAACTTGTGTTGACTTCTTAACTTCTTTTGGGTGTTATTTCCTGATTGACTTATAATTAGAGAAAGGTGTCAATTTTCAAGACTTTAGGAATTTCTGTTTATTGATCTGTCTTTGAAACATTGTTCTTGTTACAAGAAGAATCCATCAAGACACAGGGAGCTGCTCTAGACACAGGGTATAAAAGACTTTGATTAACTTTATTTTGGCTTTTACTTACCTCTAATGAGTAAAATGATTAATTAAATAACACTCTCTGGCTTCACGATAGTTGATGGTCCATAACAACTCCCCTGGTTCTCATAGTTTATAATTTAGCTGTCAAAATATTCTCTAGGTTAGATCTTGGCAGGAAAGGTCCTGACTTCTTTTTTTTTTTTTTTTTAATGAAGCAAATCTAATTCAACTATTTGTAAGTTATTGAAGTCAGTTGAAAACATCTCACTTTAATATATGTGCCTGGTTAATGTTAGGTAGTTATTTTGTGAGGATAACAATGTAATAAGTTCAAAATATTTTAAAGATGTCACCTTTGCTATAATTTCTTATAGGCTAGAATACACATATATTGTCAAAGATTTTCAGATGGGGGGAATGTCTCTAGTGTGTAGTGATGGTACGTTTTGCAATAGCTGAATTTAGCAAATTGTTTAGTGATCAACAGCTGATTGATATTTTGGAACTTTTAAAAATATTGTTTAAAAGTCGTATCTTTTTTAATGACTTTTGCTCTTCAAGGTGTGGTGCATTAAAATACATTTGGGCGCTGTAAGCACAGAGACATTTATTTTCTTCTAGGCAGGCTTCAGTTTTCATACTGCAGGAGTCAGCTTTTGATCCTAGGAAGAGTTTTCCCCTCACATCCCTGAAGTACAGTTTTCTGTTTTCCTGGAGAGGATGCATCTGTCCCATGTGTCCTAACTCTGTGTTATCCCACCAGTTTTGAGGCCTTTTTGGTGATGAAATCCAGGCATCTGTTCCTAGGCAATCATGTTTTCAAGTGGGTCTTTCCTATTCAAAGCCGATTGAAGCCCTTTCCTTGATTGCAATTACTAATAGCTAGATAGAGCTGTTGGAGCACTGTGGCTATGACTCGTGGGTCCTTCAGAAACGGAGAACTTGTCTCACCCTTAAAAGCTTCCTGGAGGTTCAGGATAACACCTGAGCCCTATAGCAAGGGCAGCTTAGGAGAAGATCTTGCCTCAGCTGTTTGCCCTGCGCAGATGGTTGCCTGAGGTGGGATGGATTTCACTGGTCAACAAATCAGACCTGTGCAAAGTGCCCACTTGTAAAAGCAACTCTCTTCTTTCTTTTCTGTAGTTTTTGACATTCCTTATAACTCATGCTGTTAAAACCAGTTTTATTTTTCTAAAGCTAGTTTAGCCCACGTAATGATTGTTTGGCTTGATGTGGTTACTTTTCTTTGTAATTAAAAAGATTTGATAATTATGCTAGGAGTGTTCCCTTCCCTCACTATACCCCTCTTGCAGTGTGTTCTGTTTTTTGGGGTGTTTTTAAATATTAAGTTCACTTCCTTAATCCTTGACTGGTCCTCCTCCTGCACTGGTAATTTTGCATATAAGTATCTCAGTTCCTATTCTGACATATTAAGTGTGTATGTTAAACATCCCTTATTTTGTTCTTATTTCCGGTGGAATTTTGCCACAGTTTCTGTGTATCAAAGGGGATATGAAGTTAAATGTGAAGTCTTTGTCATTTCTGTTGCGCCAAATCCTTTACCCTGCTAACTCCTCTCAAATTCTGTAATTTTCCTGAGAACAGAGGATGAGTATTTTAGGGTAGACCTCTGTATCGTCCTGTCTTTTTATTCACTCAGATTACTACAATAGTAGTCCAAGGATATCCCAACTGTAAAACTGAATGGAAGAAAAGATCCTTCATACATGCAAGACCTTATTATTATTTTTTCTACAAGAATCTCCTAAACTTCCTTCAAAAAAAACCCCATATAAAATCCTACATTGTAAATATAAATTTCTACACGTGAGCCAAATTCTTATGAAGCTAAAATCAACATCTATGGCGCTAGAGTTTATTAAAGTAATGGAAAGTGTTGCACAGATACTGCATGCAGCAGAAATCCTTTTTAGTACTATAATAAAACATAAAATAAAACTGTCTGTACTTCTCTGTGTCAAAACCGCCCTTTTCGTGCAACACCACTTCTTAAAAAACGAGGTCTGACTCTTGTCTCTGTAAAACTATTTTATGAGAAGGTAATCTAAAAGTCTGTCCAGAGCTTGTCAGTGGAACAGGGTTTCTGGTAGCAAGACCGCCCAGTGAGACACTAGGCCATTTTTTGACTCACATTGGTAGATACGTGGTACAAGTGTAGACACATGGAAGTTTTGTAGCAAAACTGAACAGAAAACTCTTGTCTTGAGTGGTGAGGAGCATCACTCAAAACAGTATCTGAATTACCAGTGGGTTTTAGCTGTAGCTTAAGAAGCATTTCCTTGAGGATGGCTTTTAATGAACCCTCAGGTCTGAAGTGAGCTGATGGTATCAAGCTGTAATGCAAGTTCAGACCTGTTTCTTAGGCTTGTTCGTGTTTCGCTCGTCACAGCAACATTTCCAAAGCAGTTTATGGTTCCTCCTGGGCACTGACCATTTTAACTGTGCCAAATTATGTCAGATGTGGGAACTCTGGGATCTACAGTGAGGCAAGCTGAGAAACACAAATCTTCAAAAATCCACCAATTCATTTATTTTATAAATATGAAAACTTGACAATGTCCTAGGCTGTAACATTTTCAGCTCTCAATTTATAATATTTAAACTTTCAAGATTTACCAACTGGACTTTCCCATCTGGTTATTTGAGGAAGTCCATGCAGAGTTGGTGTGATTAGTGCTACTGTGGAGATGAAACGTGAAAATTCTATGTGCAAAATCTATCGGCAAAGTGAACTTTACGATTAATAAATCAGGCAGTACAGGAGTTATTTAGTAAAGTAATTAAATGTAAGAGTCAATATTTAAGTCCCAAGAAGAAGCCTTGAGAATCTTGATCTTGTTAAACTCCTATCTCAAATTATGTGATCAAAGACACTAGAAGTATTTTTCTGTGCAACTTTGTGAGTATCATTTTCAAAGTCACTGACTCTTCTTCCACAGGGAGTTTGTTTGTTGACTTCAGTTGAAGTAGGTTTAGATCAACACTGAGCTATTTTGAAAAATCCTCCCTGATACTTTATCTGAACTGAGATATCTGAATCTTTTGAGGTTAACTCATCCTTGTTTTGGAGTCATCACCGTGTTCTGCAATTCCTTTTCTGCCTGTTCTCAGCTGAAGTTATTTGAAATGGGAGGGAAAATATGTCAAAGCAACTTCATCTTTTTTTTCTTTCTTTTAAAATCTAGAATAAGCAGCAGATTTTGTGAAGCTACAATCAGATTTGTATAGAGATGTTTATTGTCTCTGTAAGTGATATCGATTGTATAATTCTTGTTCTTCGATTTCCAGTTTGGTTATGATAGGTAGAGATGGCATATAGAATCATAGAATCATAGAATGTTAAGGGTTGGAAGGGACCTCTGGAGATCATCAAGTCCAACCCCCCTGCCAAGCAGGACCATAGAATCTAGGGCAGGTTACACAGGAACGCATCCAGACGGGTCTTGAAAGTCTCCAGAGGAGACTCCACAAGCTCTCTGGGCAGCCCATTCCAGTGCTCTGTAACCCTCACAGTAAAGAAGTTCCTCCTCACGGTGAGGTGGAACTTCCTGTGCTCTAGCTTGCAACCGTTGCCCCTTGTCCTGTCGCAGGGCACAAGTGAAAAGAGGTTGCCTCTTTCTTCTTGACACCCAGCCCTCATATATTTATACACATTAATTAGATCCCCTCTCAGTCTTCTCCAGACTAAAAAGCCCCAAGGCTCTCAACCTTTCCTCATAAGGCAGGTGTTCCAGTCCCCTCATCATCCTTGTAGCCCTCCGTTGGACTCTCTCAGGTAGATCTCTGTCCCTCTTGAACTGGGGAGCCCAGAACTAAACACAGTACTCTAGATGAGGTCTCACTAGGGCAGAGTAGAGGTATATGAGAGGTGCTTCCTTGTGCTTTCCTTCTGGTTGGTTGGTTGGGGTTTTTTCATTACCACATATTTATTTCTGTGAGAAAATTGTTAAGAAAGCTTCTCTCTTCTGAAGAGAGACCTTGTGGCTAAAGAAAAAGCATCCTTCTACCTGATTTTAGGGAGTGAGTTGAAAAACTCTGAGTGACCTATGCAAGCTGGATTTGGAAGTGTTGCCTCAGATGCCACTTTCTTATTTTGAATATAATTTTCTTGTTAAACAAAATTCAGAAGGACTTCCAGCAGTCTAAGTAGTGGGCAGAAATGTAGAAACTTCAGCAAGTTTAGAAAAAACATATGGCATATTAATGGCTGCATTCACTGAAGTACCTTGTTGGTATTGATTTATTTGGAAACAATTCTTGTTACTAGAGAGATTGAGGGGGGTGAAATTTTGGGGCTGGATCTTTGACTGGGATAAACTGGTATAGCCCTTTTAATTGCAAATATATGAAATAGTGCTGAGCATATTGTGAAATGACATCTGTCATATGGAATCTGAAAAAACCCACCACCTAAACATACAATGTAGCAGACAAACCTTATCAACCTGTAATGTTTAAAACTACCAAGAAATGAGATCGATAACGTGCCTTCAGGATGGCTTATCTCTTTTAAAGTAAAGGCCACTTCCACATCCTTCTCTGTGGTACCTACAAACGCTCATTATTGAACTTCTCTTTTTCTCCAGTGATTTTCCTATCATTTCAGTCAGCCAAACTCCTACTCATGTTTTTCTGTCATTTCTTACATTTCTCTTTAAGTTACTTAAATAATAAGATGCACTTGTTTCTTATCCTATTAATCAGGCTCCTAGTAAAAGAGTTGTACAAATACTAAGAATACTTGCATGTGTTTACCTTGGAATAAGTTCACTTTGATGTTCCCATGGAAGTTTAAATTCGTATTTTTTCAGTTGTTTCTTTTTTTAAAAAAAGGAATTTAAATTTAAATGCGAATGGGCAGTTGCACTTGGTGTTTTTATGAATGATCAATAACGGCATGGACATGATGCAGTGCTTAGATATGCCAAGCATTTTTATAGAGTGGTAGTCTAAGTAACAAATAGCTGATTTATGGCAACGAGTATCTTTGAAAATTAAGGATATTTTTTCGAGTTTCATAATACATTTAGAAGAGCTATAATCTACTGTCTATTATGCAAATTATCAGCCTCCTCTTATCTTCTCTTTTTTTTCCCATTTGTAGCATGCTTCACTGGTGCTTCTTGGCTCTGTGTGGGTGAAGGATAATTTGACTGCCCTCAAGCACTCCAGTGCCTGGTATTGCACAATCAGGGAATCTGGTGTCACATTAAGGCAATTCTTATAATATAATCAAAGTTGTGATGTTGTACTGTCCTTTAGATGAAACAAACTAATGAAATGTATTGACCCTCCTTGCGCACTTCTGAAGCAAAATGACTAAGCGGTATTGAAACTACATGAAATACATTGACATTGATTGTGAAGTCTGCGTTCCCCGAGTCACTTTGGTAGCTGATTAAAGTGTCACATTGACAATATAGCCCCTTTTGAACAGGAAATTAATACCAGCCTGGTGGCAAGGAACGTTCTTCCAGACTGTAGCTTGCACTATCACCAATCCTCAGAAATGAATCAGAGGCTCAGCTATTCCAGTGTGGCATACTGCTTTCGCTGATTATAACAAATATATTGAAATTGCAACCACCACGAGGAAAAAAAAAAAAAAAAAGAGCTTGTAACATTTTATGTTTATTCTCATGATTCAATATGCCTATTACTGATAGGAATTTCAACAAAGACTTAGCATGAACTATGTGTTTTCAGTCAGTTAAAGCTCCATTGAAAGTACCAGTCACATTAACTATGTCTTTCTAATCCATCTATCATCTGTTTGAATACATAAAAGCCTTTGTTTTACTATGTGGCTGATGTATGCACAAGTTGGGGGAATTTCTATAGATTGGGATATACAGGCATAGAGAAAAATGTGTGTGTGTTTGACAGAGAGAGAGAAAATTATGTATTCAAGGCATCATGCGGTGCTAAAAAGGAAGGAAAGAGGAAGGTGGAGCAGCAGTAGAAGCTTAAAGACAGGATCATCTCTGAGATCTCAGAGAGATGGTTTCTCCATCCCAGGAGCATCCTTTATAAACAGCCTGATATAGGAGAAATCGAAGGAATGGAGAAGGAGCTGTGGCATGAGAAACAAATATTTATTCATTACTAAGTGAGAATCTAAAAGAGAAAATTATGCAGATGTAAAAAACAGATGTCAGTTCTATCCTGGAAAGATCAAATTCTAGGCCTGTCACCATCTCGCAGGACAGTTCATCCCTTTTTAAATGAAAGGAAAATGTATTTTTTAGCACCGTATTATCCAGTCATTGTTTTATTTCTTGAAATGAACTTTGCACCGTAGTTCTAGTGAACAGAGTGATGCTGGTTTATACCAGCTGAGACTCTGACTCAACAGGCCATCATGTCCCCTTACACCTATTCCCAATTCTCAACTGCCTCAAACAGCTGCCTCTCCTTCAGTCTCTGCAATCCTCCAAAGCTCTTTACCGTATAAAACTCTCACTCTGAGCGCAGCAGGTCACAGTTTCCTCTTCTGAGTCTTAGACTGGCTGCTCAATTCACACCACGTGAGCCAGCTGCAAGCCACATTTCCTTCACTTCTCTGTGCAGAGTAATGGAGGGGAGCATGAAATGGGAGGGAACAGCTCTCCTCTAAGACACTGAAGTGTGATGCTGGTGTGTAGACTGACCAAAGAAAACTGGTCAAGGCTGGAGGAGATGGGAGAGGAAAAGAGGTACTAAAAATTCTTGCCTTGCAGCACGGCAGAGAAGTTTGTTTGGTTCATTAACTTGTGAAAAGGTTTGGGGATTCTCTAGAAGGTATCGCAGAAGTGCAAAGCACCAGTGTGGCCATTAATAATAGTTTTATTACAAGTTAGCTGTACAGGTAGGTCCTGCATATTTCTTTCCACATCCAGAGCCCAGCATTCTCTCTCTGTGCACAGCTGCTTGAGCTAGGGCTGTCCAGATAGCACCCCGTGGAAAGATTTCTGTCTGAAGATGTCTGACTGGGCTAACAGGTAGTGTTTTATGGAGAAGCTCTGACCACAGAAACTGGAACCAGCCACCCAATAAGGTGTCAAAATCCTGGTGCCCCAATAGCCCTTGTGCCAGGCTCTCAAAGCCAGTGGTGCATCTAGGAGACCAAAAGCCTTGGGCTTCCCCAAGTGCTTTCCTAGGTGCAAACCTCACCCAGGGTCCCCAGCTGTTGTCAGCCTGGCCTCATGGGTTCTCCGGACACAGGAGCATCCAGCTGCTTTTCAGCCTATCCTGAAGGCTAATCCAGCTGGGAGCCTGGCAGTGCTGGCCTCAGCCTGCCCCAGTACCAGGGTACCTTGCTAAGGAGGATCACAGTGGGGTTTCAGTCCTCCTGTGGGAGCAATGTGATATTTGGGTCACCTGAAAGCTGACACTTGAGGGACCCATAACCCCTGTACCATTCTCAGGTCCGTGCCAGGAAGGTGCAGTATCCCAGCGCTGTAAAACAGAGCGATCCCCCCCAGCCTGCATTCTGTCTGGGTGATGCGCTGGAGGGATCGAGAGGGTGGGAAGCCCCTTTCTAACTCGCCTCTTCTGGAGTCTGTGGCTCCTTGTTCAGGAACATTGTTGTTACTTTCAGCGCTGCTCCTGCTGTTGATCTTGGCCTTTGCTTCTGTGATTTCTGTTCCCCGCTGCACTACTTAGGTGAACAATAAGTTCCATTTCCAGCAGTGGTCGGCCTCCTCTCTTACCCCTTGCCTGCAGGAATTTCTTTTGTTTGGTTTGATATTTTTAGTCACGCTGTGTTGTAATAATAAGAACAAGACCATGGGTATGCTAGATTCCAGCCTTCCTTCAGTTGCCATGGCTTGCCTTCGTGCGTTGTTATTGCTTTGGACGAGCTACTGCTGCTGCTGTGGCCCTACTCCTTGATTTCTGCTTCTTTAATACCGTTCCCTGCCTTACTACAAAGTGAGCAGCGGTGCTTGTTCTCTCTGTCTGACATCTTGAATTCACCCACGAACCCATTATTTTCTATAACGGCCAAAACCAGTGTAGGAGGGGGGAAAAGAAATGAAATGAAAAAGAAATAAATAAGAATAAAATCCTGTGCACTTTGGGACTATTCCTCTGCACTGTAGAAAGTGTTTGTGCATCCGGTCAGGCACGTAAATCAGGATGTGACCCTAAGCTTCAAGTTTACGCTGTACCCAGGACCTGGTGTGCTCAGAATGGGGACACTGAGGGGCTCTGAAGGTCAGACTGAGTTGAAATCTCTGGTCTATAAGAAATTACTTCCTCTTGTCTTAAAAGTTGAATGAAGCTATGCTGGTGAGACCAAATCATGGATATGCTCAGGAGAGCCGTGTACATGTGGAGACAAGGTCTGAGGGAAAAATAAACCAACACGATCCCACTCTGCTTGTCACCCTGTAGCCCCTGAAGTGCTTAAAGGGGCACAGAGTTGGTAGAGCTAGCCAGGGATTAAGACGGACTTTGCCAGCAGCTTTGGTGAGGCTCTAGTGTCTGATGGGCGTTTCAAGCTGTTCAGAACCCTCAGTGCTTTTTGTAACCTCCCATTTCATGCTGTTGATAAAATTAATTTATTAACTTTTATAACATACCCTCTCATTCTTAATTCTTTCCTCTTTGTCTACACTTTCCATACTTGCCTCAATCTGATAGAAGCGAGTGAGTAACCAATATTTGAATATCCCATATCTAGGAACCCTCCCCCAAGGTACTGCTTTTCAAAATTTTCCTCTCTGTGATCTTAACTAACAAAAATGAAAAGTCCACCAGGTTCCTGGCCCAAAGTAGGGAAGCTACAATATACTTCCTAAATTTTAGGTTGAAATGGTTCATTTTATCACATGAGTATATGAAACTTTAAAAATATATTTTCTGAACTAATGAAGCACTTTGAATACTTCAGTAGAAGGGAACTGATAAACAGAACTTCTCTGATCTCCTGCTGCAGTCTCTTCCATAGGACTTACTGTGTGCAATCTGGATCGAGTCCTCCTGCCCTTCTCCACAAGCTGGTCTTTCATGTGTTATTTTTAAAACAGAGAATTGGATGCTCTCTTATTTTTCAAACAAGTAAAACAATCCATTATACACACATATATAATATACATCTATTTCTATGCATGCAGACATATATGTACATGTGTGCCTATATAAAATAAGGAACTGCCAGCTGATTTTTCCAGCTGCAGTTAGTCGTTCACCTTACAGTACAAAGCCCTTCCCTTTATATGTAGGTGCAGGCTGCTGTAAGTCTTTTGCTCTGTTTTTATGATGGTTAGCACAAAAGGGTAGCTATTTCATCTATGTAATTCTTCACCTTTTGCACTGAGGGAGCTTCCTTGGAGAAGACTATAACATTTTACTGATTGCTCTTGTAAGCAATCCAAAAATCAAGGAATCTTATGTAGTTTTCTTTAATGCAGTCTGGATGATGAATTTACATCTATATATCAGAAACACTGTCTTCTGCCCTACATTACTAATGTCAGAAAATTGCCACTATATAATTCATCAAAGTATTTCTATAGACTCCCCCTTTATTATCTCTTCTCCTGCAAACGGTATAATTTGCCTTCATTCTATGTCAATGAGAGGAACTTTAATCTTGGATACTGCTGTATAAGGTGCCGTACACATTAAAAGAATGGCAACGTAAGGAGGGGATGGGCCCGGATAAAAATACAGATTAGGAGATATTTATTAGCAACTGGAAACATGGCAACAAAATTCTTTTTAAAAGCAGCTTGAAAATTTCGCTTCAAACACTCATGTAATGAAAGTCTTTTTACATGGTACCTGTTTTAATCAAAATTATATCCTAGAGTTTCTTTTACACTAAAGAGCATATGCTGAATCCTAAGTTATACTGCTTTAGAAATGTGCAGAGCCATAAAGTGAATTTAACTGTGAGAAAGTCTCAATATCTCATAGTCATATTGTACCTTTCACCCTAGAATATCCTAAAGTACTTTTCACACGTAAAAAAATCTGATATGCAATTGCACCTGCTTCAGATATGAAATGCAGCAGTTGTTTAATGGTGCACAGAAACACTAGACAAGGGTAGGAGGCCAGAAATTGGAGAATACAATATCCAGCTGCAAATCCAGGTGGGATTTAGGATGGTAGGATGTAATTGCTTCAATTAGAATTTTGTGAGAATAATATATTTAATAGGTGCAATTCCTGGCCCTATTGGAGTCAATGAGAACATTGCTGTGGATTACAAATGAGGTTGGAATTCCTTTCATATCTCTACCTTTATGAAAAGTTTAATGAAATATCGTAGTCAGAATTGTTTGCAGGATCTTGATTTTTTCATCTCCTCCAGAAGAACTGGCTTGATCCTCAGTCCAGCATTATAGCTATGAAATCTTGTTAAGCACCTGTTTTACACCCGTAAAAGTGAGAGGAGAATTGGATCCAGCATCTCCTGTGGCCTTTCCCACCAGTGTGGGATATTGGTTCATTCCAGCTCAGATAGAAATGTCAGCTGCAGAATCAGCCTGATGCACACAGCTGTTCCATGGAGGTTTCCAGTAAAAAAGTAATTTCCCATACAAGTACCCAGGCTGATAGCTCCTATGCTGTGCTGATCCTGTCAGATCTCACGTGGTAAGCTTTTATGACTGTAGGCCATGTTTTAAAATATCAAATGTTTCTTTTCAGTCACTGTAGAATGTTAATAGGTAATGGGGAGGAAAAGACTATAATTGTGTAGATGCACAGGAAATGTAAGCTCTGAAGCTTAATATATTTCAGTGATGAATAAGGAAAATATTTTATTCTATCCATTCATCTCCCCTTTCCCCTTCCCTCCCTCCTTTTTCCCCCCTCAGTTCTTCTTTCAGTATCACAAGGGTTTAATGCTAATCTTAATGAAAATCTTCTATTGATTTGGTTTAGATACTGAGCTGTGTAATGCAAATACCAATCTGTGACCTGTTCGCTTCCCTTTAGACATGCAACCTAAAGTGCAGAAAAAGAGGAAAAAGGTGCAAAAGTATATGCTCAGGTCTCCCACTTCACCAAGAACATATCTACAGGCATGCGCTCTCACTGTCTCACACCTGGACCTTGGCATGGCATTACCCTATTGCAGATACGTGATTTCTGAGCCAAACCTTCTGAAGCTGAGCTCCCCATCCAGCCCAGAGTGTAGACAGAAAGAGTCTATGGGTGTCTGTGACTGTCACTGGAGACACATCCGAAGGGTCCTTAGCACAGCTGAGATGGTGCAATGGAAGCTTGAGCCTTCTTGAATGAGGAGCTATGGATCCCTTTGGATCCATCTGGGGACTTGCTTGACCAACATCAGTTGGGCATAATGGCTTGGTGTCAGCTCCAGATCTTGCTGTGCAGAAGCATCTATGAGTGGAGCCAATGTATGTGAAGTATGTTTTTATTACACAATGTCTGCCCTGGAGCTGAGATTTCCATGCACAAAAAACCCTTGAACCTTTCTGTGAGGAGGCTCCAGTTAGAGAAAGACAAAATTCTTGGCATTACGTTCTCCCATTGCATCGCTGCAACAGAGTGAAATTGCACCAGGGAAACTGCCATGACTTTCCATGCATGCCATACAGATGCTCCAAACAATGCCCTAGAAGTGATCCAGCAGTATCCCATCCAGATACTCTGGGAAGGGTTCATGCCATCATACAGCATGAGCTGAGCTTTCAGCAGAAGCCTTTAGTCATTGAGAGATCAGCAGCTCTCCCCTGTTCCAGCTGGTGCTCAGGTCTTACCTCCATGACATTAGTCAACCCTGACTGAGCACAGCCCCAAAGCCCTGCCACAGGGTGAGGGAAAAGGCATTTTCTTCCTTGCCCTCTAAGATAAACACAATTTTTTTTAAAGTGATTTACTTGAAAGCTGCTACCTATTTTTTCTCATTTCATGCCCCAGCTTGCTTCTAGGTTGTTGCTGTGATTTTTCTTTTTTTTATTTCTTTTTCTTTTTTAGCAAACGAACTCACAACACATGGACTCTTTCAAAAACACCAAGTATTTGAGATAAAACTGCTCTCAGCCTACGGCATAAAACATGGGGCTACATGAAAGTAAAGAAGGATGAGAGCTTTTCAATCAATTTGATGAAAAATTTAAGTTAATTAAAAGAATGCTCAATTTTTCCCTAGAAGGCGACACTGATCTTTATTATTAATGCATACCAGTGTTTCATAACTGTGCATAATAATGGCCTGTAACATCAGGCACAGCTTCATCCCCAGCTTAATTTGTTACAAAATCTTTTTTGGTATTCTTAAAGCATGGCCTTTGCCACTGTATCCCTGATGCTCTTGGGCTAATTCCCAACTCCTAAAGGACGTCTTATTTTATGCTCACACCTGAGAATTAATTTATCAGATTGTTTTTTCAGTTTAAAGCTTTTTAAAAAAATAATAAAAAAATAATTAAAAGGCATATAGAGACCCTTCACTGCTTGGCTTTCATATTACTTTTTAGTATTCATACTCAATTAGTGGAAATAGCAGTAGAGGAACAAATATTCTTACAGGCTGGAGATATTGTGTAGGAAAAGAGGAGCAGAGGCTGGTCTTTGAGGGATAGATGCCTAATGTTTTGTTTTCTTCCATGTGTGTAAGTGAAGGAGGTGTGGTCTTTCCTAGAAGATGGAGGACAGACATATCAAAGCAGTATCTTGGAAAAAAACATAGCTAAGTATGCCTCCATTGCTGTTGTTTTTCACAGTTAGTGCAGTTTATTAACTCAAGTTGGTAAAGATTTATATTTTAGAGTTCACAACTAAAGTCCAGCTCCTGCTCTCCACTGACACCTCTGCTTACAAGGAATAAGAGCTCTCCTACCTTGCCTAAACTTCATCCCTTTTGTCATCAAACCCTAGACACTTCCCTGAAGGGCCTAAGGAGCTACCAGGAGCCTAGAGCTTTCCAGATTAATTGGGGTGGGTGGTTTTGCAAAACGTAGTCTGGATTTTCCATGAGCTGAATAGCCATCATGTTTAGGAAGTTTAAGGTAATGAAACTTCCTAGTTAGGGACCTTATTTAATTCCATACAGTAGGAGAAATGAAAATATACCAAGTTATAAATCTGCACTCATTTAGGCATGACACGCAAGTATCCCTTTGTACAGCAGGAGTAGACGTGAGAGGTAGATTTAGTAGACAGGTGGAAGCAGATCCTCAGTCACTAGCTGTTACTGGACATTCCGCTCATCATATAACAGGGAAGGACTGGCACCGCCTTGAAAGCCCATCATTACCACGGTTGCATCTGTCTCCATGGATGTGCAGGGTTATTTGGGTCTGGGAAGCCACTGCCTTGTCCTAATGCCTGTGCTACGCTAGCAGTGTACTGGCTGCAGGCATTGACAAGTGATAATGGCCAGGTAAATGATCAGCGGTGACTTGTGAACCCCTTTCTAATTTGTCTGTCTATATCTCTTAGAAGAGCAACCATCATCACTGCACCTATTAACCGGGTCGAAATCTTAGCCGGTTGATGTTACGTAGTCTTGCTTCTCCACTCCCCCTTTCCCTCATCTCTTCCAAATGCTTTCATACACTTTTACTGCAACCTGTATATACTGCGAGTCCTGGAAAACAGGCACTGTCCTCTAGTTTTAGGTTTGATCGTACTGTGATGAGGGCTCTGTTCTAGACAGGGTTTTGGAGAACTACTGTAACACATCCATTCACTTTTCTGCTTCAGTACTGCAGAAGAACTTAAAGGCCCCTGAGACTGGTACTGCCCATGCTATCCAAGGAGCAGATACAGGGGATGGACCAGTCCCCAACTTGAGGAGTTTACAGCTTAAGTAGACACGAGGCATGGAAGGATGCCATCACTACTAAACAGGGGTATAAAAGGAAGTACTCTGGTTGAAAAAAAAAAGGAGGAATTTGTGAAAATTCATGTTTTAAAGAACCGAGCTATTGAAGGCTATTTTCTTTCTTTTTCCTGTATATTTCTTTACTTCTAATATATAAATGGTCATAAATATAGAGGAGGGTAAACAGAGTATTTCTTTTCCCCTTTAATAAATATGAAACAGATGTGCAGGCCCTCGATGAGGAGGAGAGCCAAGGGAAGGAGAGCGCGAATAAAAGTAAATTCTAGGTTACGTAACATTTATCAAGCTGATGGAAAAAGCCAAACTGGGAGTTGAAAGCAAGATTTAATGACAAGAAATGGTGGTAAAAAAAGTTCATAGCAGTTGAGTTTTATGGTAAGGCTTGGAACCAAGAGTCCCCTGGCCAACTGTCTGGTTGTTACTGGCTGCACATCAGTACACCCAGGCCCTTGCCCCAACTCTTGGTTTCTGTTGGGAACTCAGGAGCTCTGGTGAAGCCACGGCAGGGTAGAGAGGAATTTGCACCCTTTGCGAGCTGCGTCCACAGCATGGGTTGTCTCAGGCTTCTCCCCAAAGCGCACAATGGAACACTGTGCAGAGGGGATTAGTAGGACAGGCTTACAAACAGGGCGAGTTGAAATGCCCATCACTTCATCTGAAACTTGAGTTGGAAACTTGCCACTTCAAAAAAAAAAAAAAAGCTCTCTGTTCCAGAGGAGACTTTCTGGTTCAGCCAGAGGCTCAAGTTTAACAGCCTTCTCCATCCCTAATGACTGTTCTGGCCCCAAGTGGGTAGTTATTCTGGGGTAGGCTTCCTCAATCTGTTCTGTTGGTGCTTTCTACTTTGCATAAATAATTGAGCATTCATTAGAGCGGGGTCTTGAGCCTGGGTTTCCCACGGCTGAGGTGAGTGCCCTGACCACCACACTATTGATTTTCCTATCCCAACTGATCGATATTTCATTGATCTCATTGGTGCTAATTGGCATAGGGGGTGCCCACGGGATGCCCGGTGAGAATAGGAGCGGTGTGTAACCCCTATGAAAATAATACTCTGTATTATCCAGTAGCAAGCACCGCTCTGTAAGACAGCTTCAGGCATCTAATCTTGCATATGATCAGCCTCCCTCCCTCTAACTGTTCCAGTGGAAGTGGCGTTGTCATTCGACATGATAAGCAATGATTGTCTATCTTCAGTAAAGACAATATTTCTGCCTAATCATGAAAAGCACAGTTGAGCTACAGTCTGAACTGACTCAATTTATGTAACAAGATTCTGCTGTGTTTGCCCAAATTGGCATAGTTCCTCTCCAAGGGACTGAGAAATGACGGCAAATCCAGCATGAAGCCTGTTGTTACAGAAAGTGTAGGGAGTAGCACAAGTTTATTGTCAGCCTTCAAGTGTGCCTTTAGGTGGTCACCACATCCTGAGATGCTGCTGATAGAACTAGATGACATATTTCTGAAGGCCTGCCAAAAGATTCAGGCAGACAATACTGAAGACTCTTACTCGGCTTTTCTTAGCAGTTTACTATTTCCCTTCAGAAGGAATATGCAATTACACTGCTGTGAAGAAACCCACAGTGTAATGAGGGACACTGAAAGAGATTAGCCAAGGCAGATAACGTCTTGTAAAGACTATCTCTTTGGCACCTTTGATACCAATTATACCATGACATCTCAAAAGGAAGTCACCTGTCTCAGCTGAGGCAAGTTATCCAAGAAAATCTAACAAGTATTTTTTTTTTTTTGTTCATTGTGCAATGAACATATACAATGATATAATAATCATTTCCCTGGTATAGCAGGAAAAAAATTAAGTAAAATTAGCTTCTCAACATGAAACTATTATGAGCTGTAATTTATTTCAGAAAGTGGAAAGTGTTAGGGAGAAAAGGGAAGAAAAAAAGAAACCCTTTGCTGATAATTTGTTATGTTCTGGACCCAGTAAATGACCTTATACATATGGACTTAAGTATACTCAGCGGGTACAATATATCTAAAATGACACAGAGGATTGAGCCTAATTGATATCATTAGAGCCCTGGTCCTTTTACACTTGGCCTCTGAGATGTTGGTGTTACCAAGAAAGCTGCTTTTGATTTATTTTGCTTTTCTTCTTCATCCTTTTGCTCTCTCTCTCTTTCTCTCTCTCATTCCCCCCCCTTCCTTCTCTCAAGTTCTGCTTAAAGGCCAGACCTGTGGAGGTTAGGAACTCATGATCCGATCCAAGGGCTGCAATGCTACAGATTGCAAATTCATTTCTGAAGTGATAACTTCTAACAAGAGGCACTTGGTACATTTGACCAGTGTGCTGCTTAGGGGGAAAAAAAAAAAAGAAAAAAAGGAGAACAAGTGCAATTGTATGGATGAAATACCAGCAGCATTTATTCCAGGTGATTCTCTCAGAGGCGTGACATGTTCTTTATCTTTAAAGGGGATATTCTTTTCCAACCTGTAACAGAAACCTCAAAGTTCCCAAATGAACTTATAAAGTGTAGCACATGCATCAGGTTTCAGACACAATATTCTCCCCTGCTTTAATGAATCTCAGTGTGATTGTCCCTTGCAAATAACTTAACCGGGTGGTTCTACAGAATGAAGGCAAATCTAACAGTCTTAGTTTGATAGTAAGTCATCCCTTACCCTTAGCTGAAAAGATCTAATTTGAAATCGACTTTGTTAATTATGCTCACAAGTTTGGCGTTGATTTCAAAATTCTCCATCTGTCATAAAAGCCCAAAGATCAGGAATCCAGGACAGTCCCAGCAGTGCTCAAAGTAGTAAAGTGTACTCAGTGTAGTATAGAATGGTGCAGCTTACAATTTTTTTGTCTTCATTTTTAACTAGTGAATTTTATTCTAAACAAGGTCATACACTCTTACCTTAAAAATTCTCCAGTAATTATGGTACAATTCATTCAAACTTTCTTTAGTGTTCTACAGACACTCCTTCTTATACAGACCCTGAAAGCTGTCACTAACTTTCTGTGACATCTTCTTTATATATACACAAACTATTCCTATGCATTTTTCAGGCGTGTTTATGTACAGCAAATAATAACATTGTACAGGAGAGGACAGTGCTATGTACTCTTGTATCTAAAAAACTGAGAAGTCTCAGAACTTTCAAAGTTAGAAGATACTCTTAATCAATTGACTCTTGCACATCTGTGCCAAAATCGATGGTATTTTTGCCCTAAAGTACATTCAATGCAACAGCTACAGTTCTAGTAACAGTGGGCTACTAATTATATTAGTAATTATATAATGGAGTGGTTCTGTGCAAAAAGATTAACTGTTTCAATAGCCTTCTAGTCTATTTGTTAATTTACAGAAAATCTATGTTTCGGTATGGTCCAGGCACGATTGCCTGTTTAGCTGTAGCATATTTGTTTTCCTCTCATACTGATAAAATGCAGGTTTGGCTGAGACTCCATTAAAATACATCATCAGATATTCATTGAAAAGGAATGAGATTTAATCCTTTGAATGAACCTTTAGTAAACGAGTAAAAGAAAACACCTATTGGAATTGGTAAAAATAAACCTCTCTACTTAGAAGCCACTAAGTTGGGCCTTGGGCCAGTGGTCTCTTAAGTCAGTGGATCCTGAGTTAGACCATTAGTTCAACTCAAAAGAGAAAGGCAGAGGTTCCAGACTTCTCAAGGACAGCAGTTTCCTTTCTTTGCTGATTGGGCTGGAAATCACAATCAAAGAAAGCTTGTGTGTTGTGTGATCTCATTATGGTGAGTAACTGGCTCTCCTTGAGAAGCAGTTGCCGCAGGGTAATGGGTATTGGTATTCAAGTGACCCTCTGTCCTTGAGCCAGCATCCCCACTTGCTGATGATAATCAAAGCCATAGATACCTATAATGCAATTGTTCCACCAAGTCCAGCAGGTATTAGTGCAAGCACCAGAGCTGGAAGGACTGTATAATGGTCTGAGCGTGGGTTCAGTAGAGGAGAGACTTACTAGAAAGGGGGGAAAAAATGAGAAAGAAAATATTTTAATTGAAAACATGCAGTCAAAAGTAATGCCCTGCCCTACGTCCTTTATTCATCTGCTAATTGAAAATGGGAGACTTGTGAACCCAGAGTGCTTATAAGCCCATCCCTTGCCTGCTCGTTGCTGTCCTCAGACAGGCAGAATGCTATGGCACACACTGTGAACAGAGAGCAAAAGGGCAGAACAATTAAAAGGAAAAATGCAAAGTGCAGTTCTTGAAATGTTGTGCAGATTAGCAGCACAAAATGCCACTTGGGCTCTTCATTGTATTTCCTGCATCCTTCTTTTAATTTCTCCTTTATTTTTCATCTTTATCTTTTCTTAATTTTTCTATCTGGGCATGTTGGCAGGCAGCGTAGAAGCAGGGCACACACAATTTGTAAGCCCAACCTCCGCGCCTCCATTCGTTTGTTGCATTTACCCCACTATCATCTCACTTCCCAAATGTCTGCCCCCAGCACTGCCACCCTCCCAGTGTCTAACTCGGTGAAATCACCCTGTGCCATTAGCAGCCATTACCAGCGAGCGCGTTTTTACGGTCAGGGAGCATTCCTGCTTAGGCCTCCCTCTGGGCTCAGATCACATAACTATAAATTTACCCTGGAGCCTCTCGTTCCTTGCTGGTTTGCTACGTCCTCAGGCCTTCCTCTCTCCTGCACTTTTTCCCTGCTTTTCTCTTGTTGGCGTATGCACCTTGACCCAAACAACCTTGTGCATATGCAAGATACCAAAAGTTCACCAGCTGTGATCAACAGTAAATAAATCTCAATGCCAGTATTAAGTTACAGCAATTTTATCCTCTCTCTTCCCTTCCCCACCCCTTCATCGATGGGAAAAGAATATGAACTTGACATTTGCTCACTGAAAGCAGATGGATGAGGTAGGTCAGCATTAGGTGTAACCCTAGCACTGTTTCTTTGGGTTTCCTGAAGGATGGAGCTAAAAGAATTCTCCTGGTGGGTCAAAGGCCACATTAGTCATTTGCTTAAAGAAGAACTGTGCAGAATTAATCAAAATGAAACACAGGTTTTCATGTCTCTCTCTTATTCAGAATCTCTCGGTCCTTTTTTCCATTCCTCTTAGAGGAAGCAATATATTTTATCCTTTTACACCTTGTCCTGCAGAGGTTTTGTTCGGAGTGGTGTCACAGGCCTTCCCCTTCTGTGTAGAAAACCATTTTAATCAGGATAAAGCCTCCATGTGATACTTGTAAAGGTCATCTGAAGCTGGTGTGTTAGTACCAGTGCAACCATAAAAAAAAAGACTCAACCCTTCATGAAGAAGTTTTGAGTTGAAAAGAATGATTCTATTCACTGCATTTTTCCAACTTAAAAGGAAAGTTAAAAGAGCAGCTCTAACACTCAGAAGCAAAAAACTTTACATATTTTGTTTCACTATAACCTGAGGAGAGCAAACTATTCAGGGAGAAAGTCTTTCATTCTCGTTTCAAGAGCTATACCCCGAAACTGATTAAGAGCCTGACCCTACCATAAAACAGGTCACCGTAATATTTTTAGGGGGTTCTTTTTTTTTTTTTTCAAGGTTGTTATCTTGGTCAGGGAGGTACCAGGGTATTTATGGTTTACAGTTTAAATCATCTCACAAAGGAAAAAGTTTCTTTGGACTGAAAGCTTTTGGCAGCAAACTTTCACCTGCTATGTGAACTGTTCCCGCTATTTGACACAGCTTGCCTATAAAAGCTTAAAATAGTACATCAGGATTTGGGTTTCTCTTGATGTTTTTTCCCCCCTCTCCTTTTCTTCTCCTGTTTTTCAAATGTTGGAAGTTCCTATTCATGATTCCTGAAAAACATGTTAATAATTTAGTTGGGATTTGTGAGACTGGCATACAGGACAGGACAAAACGTCGTTAGTCGTCAAGAGCTTCCCTGCACCTTGGCTGCTTCTCCAGCCATGCCCAGCAGCCTGAAACACGCTTCTTCACCCAGCACTGCAGCAAAGTCATCGCAGGCGTTCTAGAAACTGGCTTCTCCTTGTTAACTCAGCTGTAACCCAGTTGAATTTCTACCGTCCTGCAAAATAATCCAGTTTATTCAAATGCGTTTAGAAAGCAAACAGCAAAACCACCCACTGTCAGTTGCTCACACATTGGCATATGCACGCACAGACACCTTCAGCAGCCCATATAGCACTGACAGTATGCACAGCTGTTATATTTTACGCTATTTGATGCTCAATAATTAGCGCCTGTTAAAGAAAAAGAGAGAGATGCCACACTACCTTGCAACAAATAGCAGGAATCAGTATGTCCAATTTATCAAGACCTACTGCTGAAAGGAAGATTCCTGTTATAATTTCACATGATGTTGCTGTCACTATTACACTTGTCAGCGCTATGATATCAACAAAAGGCTTCCAGTATATCTAACAGGGAATGACTCTTCTCCAGATTCACTGAAGGGAGACAAGAAAACCACACAGATGCTTGGTATTGTCTTAATTTAATTGGGTTGTTATTTTGTTTTTTGGTGTGTTTTTTTTTTTTTTTTTTTGCTGCTGTATGCATTTTCATTGATTCTTTTTGGTAAAAGAAGTGTGTTGAGGGTTGAACTCTCCAACCACTTTCTGAACTGCAAAAATGTTGGAGGAAAAAAAACCCCAATATTTAAAATTCAGGAACACAATGTATCCAGTCATGTCCTTAGTGATGTCCAGAGAGCAACCAGCCTGGCTGCAGGCTGGTTCTGCAGGTGGTGTAAACTGGCTTGTGACTCTTGTGATTAAGAGATTTCCGTCAACAAAACCAGGGGTGTTGTGTAGAAGCCGTGCATGTTGACCTCCTGCCAGGCTTCAAGGTGACCCAATGGTGTCTGTTAGAGGAGTCTTCAGTCTTTTCTAACATGCTTGAATTGCCTGCAGCTCACGGGGCATGGCAGGCAAAGCATGCTGGGAGTAGTCGTGACTATCTGGGGTCCTCAGCCAGGTTGTAAGAACATGAAGAGACGTTAGGATGTTCCTAGCACCAACTGGGCGTTCCTCAGCTCAGAGAGACCCATGTGAGGGAAGGTAACGTACAGCCTTTCACTTATAGATCCATGGGAAGCTTCTAGAACAGAGGCAAGGATCCAATCTGTGGTATATCCAGACACTAACAAATAATTATGCATGCACTGGATTATGAAAACCAGAAATGAGATCCTGACTGTGTGTCTGTTAAAAACGTAATCTGCAGACAGGCTAAATTTTATGTGCGCGCATTCCTTGCAGACAAATGAAACTCTCGTTTACGTGAATTCTGTCGGATGTTTGATGGACAACAGACATGTCTTAATTCACATGCACTATCTGCATTTAAGCCCCATGGATTCAGTAGCAATTAGATGTGTTTAATTCTCTCTAGCAGCAAAATCTTTCTGATTACCCACAGTAATGCCTTCCTGGGCTTCTCTTGTTGCTTTGATTCCCTTGTTGTTTTATTTCTCACCCTAGCCTGTTGTATCGTACTTTAATGTGCCGAGATGCTATAGGTTACCACAGCAGGAATCCTTTTTCAGTGGTAATCTAAAGGTTTAGTGCTCCAGTTCTGCAATGTTTACTTGCATTGGAGCAATAATGTTCAGCTCGATATTTGCAAATTCCTTTAAGTCTCATTGCCAATCGTAAACTTTCAAAAATTATGAGATTGGCTTGGAAATCATGAGTCTTTTTTTGAAGCAATTAGTTTCATAAGTTCTGGCACAAAAGAAACACTTAGTTCCTTATGATTTGTTTTTCATAATTTACTGCCAGTTTCAACAGATTTTCCCGTAGCTGCAGTTTCTTTCGTGGATGCTCTTGTGCCTAATACTGTGTGTCCCCATGCTTGTGCTTTTCCCTTAGGCCACTGGTAGAACATACACAGTCACTTCTACACAGCCACCTGTTCTCGCAAGGCTTGTTTAAGCCTCATTATTTTTGTCAAGTATGTCCTCCTCTTTCCCCAGCTTAAACACCTTCTGATCACATACATTTTCTCTTTAGAAAGTAGGCTATAGAAATTAACAGATGTCATAGTCATTGGGTTTTTGCCTTTGTGGATTTTGAATCTTACATTTAAACTTGATGGATGTTTCCAGGTCTGATGTCTTCAGTTACCTGTGTAGCTTTGCGAACTAGAAAAGTAGGTTTAGATCTTTCAAAATCAACCTGAAAGTTGTATGACTCTCTGACTTGAGGATGTGAAGACGTCAGTACTTTGAAGAAAATTGTTAATAGCGTGATAACATTTCTAAGCCTGCAATTCTGAGCCTCTGTAGGCATGTGATTCACCATCCGAAATGGATGTGATTCCCTGGTACTGCCAGTTAAATCAGTGATGTTTTGTTGTCAAGAGACAGCCTTGTCTTTCCATGTGTGTGATCTATCTCTCAATATAATAATTTTATCCTTATGTTTAGGGAGCAGAGCAGGACACGGTCACCGTATGGATTTCTGAACTGCCTTTTTAGCAGACTCGCCAATATCTAGTGGCTAGTTAAGGTTTCGTATTTGTGGGCTATTTTCATGTACATTTTGTGGTGGCAGCAGCTAGCACTTTCCTCAAGCAAATGTTACAGATGGCACTTTTTATGCTTGGAGTGGAGGAAGAGATGTAGTCACCCCCTTGGCTAGCACACAGTGTTCCCTCAAAGCTGTGGAGCTCAAGGCAGTATGAATGGAGAGAAGCGCATTATCCCCTTGTTTGCCTCATGAAGAAGCAGTGCTTCCTCTAGCCTTGCACCACACAGGTCATGGTTTGGTGATCTAGGGGAGGAGTTTGTCTGTGTCACTTGAAATACAGCCTGCATTTCATATTTAACATCGAATATCATGCCTAAATTGACCCTGGATATATGCATTACTGAGTCAATAGTTTTGTGGGTTATTCTGGCAAACATTGCATCTAACTTTCCCAGGGACCTTTTTGTCCTGGCCCGTGGACAATTGTTTCCACTCCTGACATACTACAGCATTAAGACACCATTGTACTTTTCAGATCCGTTGTGTTTCCTACCTGCTTAGAGATTTTATGTTCACAAAATATTCCTGAATGTTTTGTTCACATAATTTGAAATCTCACTGAAAATTCCTCCAGCTGAGCAAGTACAACTCTGGCTTTCTTTTCAAGCTGAAATTTAGCCTTGAACCTGCTAAATCTGCTAACACTTAGGTATTCTGTACATCCCCTCACCCAAAAGAAACAAAGGGCCTTGGAGTTCCATTAAGTTCTTCTTCCACTCACCTGAGAAAGCAGCCGGCCTGCTAAACTAAGGATGAGGTCATTCTGTCTCAGTTCATCATATAAGTTTTTCCATCTCCACATCACAATTGAAGATATATAAAGTAACAAAATATGTCTGATAATTAAAATTGAGTCAGAAGATGTTAGCAGTCAATGGTTAAGAATTATATATCTAAGCAACCATCCGTCACTCCAATGATTTCAGCATTTGAAAAAAATAAGCAATGAATTCTAATCATCTGAGTACTGTTGCTGAGCATTTGACTGTGCAATGACCTATTTGCAAAGCCACATGAAGAGAAATATATGAGTAATAGTGCGCTCCTTAGGGAATGGCGATACAATAAAACGTGGGTATTTGTATAAAAGCTAATCCTCCCACAGAGTTATGTCAATTAAGTACAGTTTGGGGTAATAAAGAAAATATAGTGTTATCTGGGCCATATATTACTATCCCCTGATTATAAAAAATAGCAGCGAGGTCAGTATTGTTAGTACTTGTTGCTTTCTGCCAAAGTGCTCCCCGAGTTTTGCTGTCTCTGTGTGTGTGTGCGGCTCTTTTTCTTTTTCAGTGGCCTGTAGTGGCCTTGGAACGGAGAAAAAAAAAGTGAAAAGAATCAATAATGCCACTTCTTTAAATACCAAAGTGAATTTAGTGTGTGTGAATAGTGCCAGATTGACAGCCTGGAGAGCTGAGGGCCTACTGTTACCCACCACGTGCAGCCAAGAGCTGCACAAGCCTCTCTCGGATTGCCTCGCTGGGTCACCACCACCCTGGCCTAGCTGGGGACAGTCTCCCCTCCTTGTAGCAGAACCTTTGGCTTCTTTTCTGAGGCTACCAGCAAATTAGTTCCAGTTGTAGTGGCAGCGTTTTGCTGGGGAGGAGAGGCATGGTTTGGTTTTCATTTTAAAGCGAACAGTTTCCAATAGGAAATGGATATTTTCATTTGTTTCTCTGTGTTGTAGTAATGAGTTGCTTACTTTTAATATCATAGCAGGAAAACCCCCACACAAATAAGAGGGATTGGTTTCTCATGGTTTGAACTATACGTCCTTTTTCTGGGAGTAAGCAGAGGCTGAGTATATTTCTTATGGCTCAGATTCCATGTTTTCCTCTGATGAATGACTGTACATATTAGTGCCAGTTTAAGCTTAATTTTCCCTTTTAATGGGACAGACCTCTGAAGACAAAGCTACAGATAAAGTGAATCTTACAGCTCTCTTTCATGTAACAGAGCAGTTCTTCATATCTCGCTCTCTCTACAGACCCAAGGTCCACCTTGGACTACCAGGGACATCTCAGTGAACACCAGGTTGTTCAGATACTGCTGTTTGAGAGATGGCAACAGGCACAGGTTCTTTATTTAGGGTGGATTTTGCCGTGAAATTGAGATGTTCAGAAATTGCACAAGGGCTTTTCTTTCTAAACATCTGGAAATCTGTAAAACATAAACCAGCCTCCAACAATAACATCAAATCTTGGACCTGTCCAGTTCTGCCAATGCATACCTACCTCCTTACCTCTAGTCTTAAGTACTGAGTAGTTCCTGGAGGTTGGGAAGACCTGGATTTTGAACCTCGTTGTGCTGATACGAAAGGTATTTTAGCAATACAGAGCCCCATGTCAGGCAAAGCATAGAGGTTAATTCTGAGCACATGCTTAAACCTACTGAAGTCAAACAGATATCTACATACAGATGTGGGAAATATGTTTATGGGTGTTGTTGAATAAGGGCCTTAAATGAATTAACAGTTTGCCACTTGATGTTGCTAGCCAATAATATGTTGCACTTTGGCTCTGTTAAAAATAACAATGAAGTAGTTGTTCTATATTCTTCCTGCCTTAACTGAATAATACTGTGCTGTGATTCTGCCCAACTTTGCAAGCCAGGAAACAGCACATACATCTTGGAAGCCTCCCACTGATCTGCTGGTGTACTTAAATCAGGGGGTCAAAGAGCATTTAGGATGAAAAGGGGTATACATTAGGATTTCTGAGAGATGGGAAATTTGAAAAAGAAAGCTTTTGGGAACTACAACTAGACTGAGAAAACCATCATTTTTTAGAGATTTTTTAGAGATTGTCTGCAGGAAGATAAATCCAGGAAAATATTTTGAAAGACCTAGATCATCTTTGAAAACCCAGAACTGATTGTGAGGATCTGCTTTTGGAAGCTGCTGGTTCAGGGATGGATCCCAGGGTTCCCATTTTCTGCAAGTCCAATGGTCTTGAATGAGAAGCCTAGAAGCCAGCATGGCATCTTGGAGATCTGTTTCATGTATCTCTATTACTGCAAGAAAGATAAAAAAAAATCAATATGGGAGTGAAAACAAGCTAAGCCAAAGTGAATGAAAATTAAAATTCAGTGGCTACTCAACTTAGTAGTTTCTTGCCCGTTCTGGCCTTCTGGTTCATACTCCTTGTCCTAATGTGAAGATTGACCTTTTTCAGCTCTTTATGGGCATCTTTGTAGGATTGAGTACAAGGAATATGATCTTCATAGGCAGATTTCACTGTCCTCTCACCCTTCTCCTTAGTATTGATGTCTTCCAGCATAGACGGCAGAGTATTGATACTTGAGCCTGAATATGTATACATCACAGCCTAAACTCAGCTTTAAACTTCAGTTCAAGTACATAAGCAGAGAAAGTGGCTCAAGCATAGATGCTCATCCCGGGACCTGCTCTGGGCACAGCAACTTCATTAAGACAAGACAGTGCTAAGGAATCCACTGCAGAGACTAAGCTCAGACCAGCACTGGGATCTATTGAACTGCCCCATAAGTACCGACAGCTTTGATGACTGGCTGGAGACATGTAGATTGTTTAAACAAATTCCATGCCTCATCAGTTTCAAAGCAGAAAATCTGATAAAATACATTTGAGTATTAATATAATTGGCAAAAGCTTCTGGCAATGGCACTGTAGAGTCATTTATGCCTTTGTAAAGAAGGTTGGAAAAGCTGCCCTTTGGATTTTTACTGGATTTTACCCCCTTTTTACTCAGGAGTAGATGGTAAAATGCAAGAGTGATTTGAATCCATTTGTACGATACAGAAAAAATATCTAAATAAATTACTTTTGGAAATACAACATTAAAATATCACTTTCTGGGGCAACCTAGATGTTTTGTTGCAAGACCCACTCCTACAAGGTGAAGCCCAGGAAGTCCTCGACAGATGGTGGGGACTTCCCTTCCAGTTGCTTGTGTAGGGCAGATCCGCTCACGAGGGAGAGTTTACCCACAGCACCCAGCTAAAAGTATTTCCCTTCTCTGAGAGGTAAATAGCTAAAAGTAAAAAAAGGGAAAGAGTTTGTGAAAATACAGCAGGGCACAAACATCACAGAGTCACTATATTGATATTATTGCCAAAGGAACCTCCAATGGCCCCCAGCCTGATGTCATCAACAGTGAAGGCCCACACACCATGGAAGAGACAACACTGCATAAGCATTTCTTTAAGCAGAAACGTTGTTTGCAGTGAATGGATTCTGAACTGCTTACTGCAAGGGAATAAAACGAACAAAAAAGAAACAACAAAAAAAGAGGAGATGGAAAATATTGACGAGAATGAGGAGGAAAAGTGGTTTCTGTCTGTTTTGTCCTACAGGCAGGACAAATCAGCAGGTCTTCAGGTGAATTTTCTAGTTACAGTAGATGAAGCATTTCGTAGGCCACTTTGACGGATTGTTAGCGTTAGTTGGGCTGAGTGTGATTAATTCGGCTGCTCTGTCAGTGACAGGGAGGAAAAGGTTCTGCTAAAACCGAGCAGAGGTGACTCTGCTAGAATTCGTTAGAGGCACAGAGCAAAGCGCGGGTGCGGGACTTGGAGCAGGCGAAGCACAAGGCAGAGGCATGTTGGCTTCCCAGCTGTGGTCTTCTGGATCAAAGGAAAGATGCTGATGATTTGAAATGAAAAGTTGGGGGTTTCCCTAATGTGAACTGGCACGGGGAGCGATTGATATGGGGTTGTCCTTCCTCCGCTTCAGGCCGGGGAAAAAATGGATCCGGATGTGAGGAAATAGTACAAAGAGAAGGCAAAGCTGCTAAGCGACATATTTTTATGCAATTTTCAAATGTGTGAGCTGTCAGGTTTAAAAAATAATAATAATACAGGGTCATTCCTTGGCCTGCTAACAGATGTGTCCAACATTTGGGTCCTAGCGCAAGGATTTTGCCTTTACCAAAATGAATACATCTAATACATTGACAGTAAATCTCTCAGCACCGTTAAAATATAACTCAACTAATAAATGAGAAAGAGAAGACATCTGAGAAACTGCAAGTGTCCGCTTAAAATATATAGAGTTAATATCAGCAAACGGTGAACGAAGTCAAAGCAATCTGAACATTCCTGCTTACCATTCAGCTCTGCAGAAACCGGACCCAAAGGCAGATTCGCATCTTGTGTTAACACAGCGCACAGCAGTAAAGCTCCATTGATTTCAGTCTAGTTATTACTGATTTTCAGCCATTTAAAGGGAGAAAAACAGCTCTCTCTGCTCTGTGTGTTTGTGTAGCAATGGCAGGAAAGCGCGCTCCCCCATCTCCCGTCACTCCAGAGCTAGAGACAACATAACCTATGATACTTTGCCACTGAGCAGTTGCTACTAACACCAGCGTGCAGGCTTACAGGGAGGTCACCTAATGTTTCCAGACAGAAGCAAAGCGGGGAGATGCACGATCAGCTGTGAGGTGCTGGGAGTAGCAGTGCAGAGGATGAAGCTCTAGAGTCAGTAGAAAAAGACTTATTTGCATTATTCTAATAGTACAAAGGATGCACACCTCAAAGCACAGAAACACAAATGTGTTGACTAACAGCTTTGTGCAGAAATGTAGCTTCAGGTTTTATTTGCAGTCTTTTCTGGCTAGCTGAATTGTTGGAGAACTGAAATAATTGTTCTATATTATCCTTGGTATATAATACAAACATCTCTAACTTGCTAGAAATTTTTTATTCTGAAGATAACAGTGGAACATAAACATACAGAATGATAACATTCTGTTTAAAATTAAGGAAACAGTCTTTAAAATCAGAAGGAATTTGTGGAACTTGTTTTGCCTGCTCTTCCATGAGCTTCCATTGCCTGTTGAAACTGGTCAGCCTCCTTCTCCATCGTATAATAAGAATTGGACTGGGACATAGGGCACAGGATTTTGGAAATACAGGATTTTTGCAGGACTTGAGAGGGATCCAGCGTGTTTTACACTTTCCCATCCTCAGGAACAACCAGATGTGTTTAATTTCCATTCCTTGCTGGGTTTAGCTGCAGTGACTGAAGAGATAACTTCCAACAGAGTAACCTTGAAGATAAGGGGAGGGCAGACAGCTGGGGCAGTAACCTTTTGCACCTCCATGATTAATCCAATATGTTTATGAATCAGAGCTTTTGGTCATGCTAGTGCTTGGTTGTTCAGCATTTTTCTGTAATCCAGAATCACTGCTGCCCGTTCACCTCTGCTATAGAAACCACATCTTCAAATAGGGGAATGGATGGACAGTAAACTACGGCAGCAAAACTGATGGAGAAATCAAAATTTTATGGTTTTCGTTGTTGAGTAAAAAACCATAATTGCTGTTGAAGCAGGGAGCTTTTGAATTTGCAAAACAGAATGAGATCATTATAGTCTAAATTGAGCAAAGCAAATAATAACATGCTCAGCTCTAAGCACTTGAATAATCCCGATCCTTCTACCCAGAATCTAACGAAGGCCAGAAGATTACGGTTAACATGCAACATGTGAGGAGTTGACTACTCAGGGTCTTGAGCATATGCTTAATTTTTTTACTGAGTTAGGGCCATATGAATGAAAATGACATTTGTAGTTAGCGTCTAGGCTAAGTCGAGCCACATGCCTCAGGGCACAAAATAGCTATCAGATGGAGACAGTAGTATAGTGTTCTTGCTATAGAATGCTCACCAGATAATTATTTTTCCCAGGTAAGTTCATAGCAGTTAATTTAGAAATCAAGCTATTAGGCTAATATATTTAAGGACTTACTCTTTAAAAATATGAGGTTTCAAAGCACCTTGCATAGCTTCAGTGACTGAAGAGTTTACCAAATAATGGGCAATAAATAATTTCTTAAATTAGCTTTTCTTGGTTTTGCTGTTCCCAAATTCTCCGAGAACAGATCACAACTTTGACCAGTCTAATGATTACTTGAAATAATTTGTGAATTCCTGAAGCAAATGGTTCTTGATGTGTATGTCTGTCAGCCAAGAGCAGCAAACGTTCCACTGCGCGGGTTATGTGGAGTAGCCAAGCAGGTCAATCAGAACAGGAGCAGCTCTCTCTGCCTTTGGTCACATATGACTTAAATTCATTTTCTAATGAGCAATTTCCTGCGTTGCCCTGAATTTATAATGTGTGAAGGAAAGGGAGATTTTATTCCCTTTGGTAACACCAAAAATTTGGTAGAATTTGTTTTACTTAATTTGGCTCAAACTTTTATTATAGCTTGTCCTAAATTTGATAAACACTTTTGTTGCTCCCTATGACCTTTCACTGTGCTCCAATAGTTATATAGAGCCTAATTCCAGTTAAAATAAGTATCGTCTTACTGGATATTGCTGTGTTTACTTGGCTAAGCCAATTTATTGCCATTTACTTCATGATCAATATCAGCTAATAAAACACCAATATCCTTTTGAAGCACACTCAGGGAAGGCAAAAGCATCTTGGTAGAAGTGACATCTTCTATGTTGAATTAACAGGCAAAAATGAAACAGAAGAAAATAAAATAAAATAGCTCCTTAAGGAAATGAATTTATTATTGCCCTAAATGCTGGTTTTGACTGAAGTTATTATAACTTCCAACTACCTATTTTAGATCCGAGGAGAATGTAGCTATAACTGGAATTGAGAAATATTTACTACGTTGACATTATGCCAATAAGACTTTTAAATATTATTTTAGCTTGTATTTGTAAGCACTCTATGGAAGTGTACTTCTATCTGTCTTCCTCTTCTACCTTTCTATATGTGCCCAAAGTCATGTGTAGCTCACAGTTATTCAGTCATGGTGTCAAAATTAACAATCCAGTATCTCCTCTTTCTGCCATTTATTTATTCTCCGTTCCACGCATTACCATGCTTTGAGCTAGCACGCCTGTCTGTGTCGCCGTGCGGTAACCTGACTTGAGGAACTGATTTGCCTGAAAAAAGCCATAAAAGAGAAGAGCTTGGGTTTAATTTCTTTTTTGATGGATCAGTTCCCTGATCCCATTCACCTTGCACAGCCGTGGCACAAAGCAGAGGCAGATAAGCTGTGTCAATGAAACTGCAGCCGTAGAAAAAATGGCTGTAAAAATATAACCATTTTTTAAACTAGGTTAAAGGAGTTTCACAAGCTGGCTTGCTAGCTTTTCAGCTGGTGTAAATAAATGCAAACCCACAACTACTCATATATTATGCTGCTGAGGTTTGGACTCAAAAACTGAGCTGTAGATCTTCCATGGTTAGATGTGAGCGCTGCCTCTGATTAAAATTATGGGAGTTTCTCTTCATAGTAGGAGAAATATCCTATACCTGGCCATGCAGAACCATCCAATAGTCTTGAGAGCTACAGCATTAGCTGCAGAGAAGTTATCACTGGTCATGGTAGATCTTGGTTTCCTCAGCCTTAGATATGCTTTATTTTAGTGAGGTATTTTGCAGATGGAAAAAAGAAATGGAATGTTAAGGTTAGTCATAAGTTTGTAAAGACGGAGATTCTTTTACGGAACTTTTACAGAGAAACTTTTAGGAAACCCTCTGCAACTTCTGGTTGCCTCATATATTGTATGACTGCAGCTCTAAAAGTTAACTAATGCAAACATGAATCCATTTTCTCCAGAAGCAAATGAATCACACCTAATTATCAATTTACACTCAGAGTAACTAGAAGAGCAGGACTGTAGCGATAGAGTATTCTACCCCAGAGTTACCCCTGTGGGGCTACCTCTTTGTCTCTTGGGAGGCGAAGACTCAATTCATTTAATGGCACTGGCTTTGGAAAAAAAATGTCGATGGCCTATTCTCTTGGTCAGGCAGCATTTCTGGTGGGTCAGGGGAGGAAGCAAGATGGAGAGGAAGGCAACGGGACTGGGGACAGGAGCAGAGCCCCAGTCACATACTGCTGTTTTGTGCGTCTCTAAAACTGGACTATGAGTGGAATGAGTAACTCCAGATTAACCTATTTATTACCTAGGATCTGATTGTTGGCCATAATCCATGTATAACATCCATTACTAATAAGAGACATCATTTTGTTGAGGCCAGTTTACAAGTCTGGGGAACTGTGCCTGTTAGGAGAGTCTTGAGCAGAGTTTTTGGTGAGTTACTAGTGGGCCTTTTTTTTGCAGTTAGGAAAATAATACAAATATTTCTTCAACATAAGCTATATCTCAAACATAAAACAATAGTTGCCTATAGTGCACTTTTTCCATACCAGCAGAATTCACTGTTTGCATTTTATTGTGTCCGTAACGCAGTGAGCAGCAGTGTGTGTTTTACCACCTGGGCTGTTTGGGCAGTGCCTTTAAATGCTCGCTTTGGTTTGATAACACAACATGTCATTAACATATCAGGATCGAATTGTTGTCTGTGTTTGTGGAAATGTATCTGGCTCACCCCAGAGGTTTTGAGAATTTGGCCACTCCCCTTTAGTCATTATAGAAAGAGACCTGCCAAGATGAGAAATTACACCAGGAGGGCTGAATATTAGGATTAATTGTCTTGAACCAGTGCAGTGGAGCAGGTAGGCAAGTCAAATCGAGGTGGGGATAATGAGGGCCAATAGGCAGCCTTTATTGTCTTCTTTCATAAAGAGAAGTATTTAAAAGAAACTATTTCCCATCTTTCAGCACAACTAAAATTGGAATTTAAAGCTTTTGCATTTTCAGCAATGGGAAAATTACAGTGTTCAATAAAGACAGGATTTCTTTTTAAACTAGAGAAACCTGGTTGAACAAAGATCATCTGTGGGCCGTTAGCTCGCTCTTTCTTCGACGGTAGCTTAGCACCAGCTTTTCCCTGAAGCTGATAGGATTGGTCTAACCTTTGAGACCTTTGATATTGATCTTTAGCCTTTTCAATTGGACATTTTTACTGTGCTTAAACTGTACCTCCTGGTTGCTTCAAACACTTAATTGTGCTGAAAAGTAGGAATTCATTAAAGGTAAT
Source organism: Eurystomus gularis (assembly GCA_013400335.1). Lineage (NCBI taxonomy): Eukaryota > Metazoa > Chordata > Aves > Coraciiformes > Coraciidae > Eurystomus > Eurystomus gularis. The sequence goes on from VZZY01004336.1 coordinate 405,430, forward strand.
GGTAAAGTGGGCTAAAGAGGGGAAGGTAATATAAGCTGTAACATAACAATGACAATCAGTTAATTAAGAGAAACACATTGGATCCTTTCAAAGACAGAAGATTTTTGTATAAAACTGTGAATTGGAATTATCAAGGTGTAATGCTCATCTACTTATTATCCTTACTGTCTCCTGTCATTGCTGAAGACTCACCAGACAGTGCTGCAGAGTTTCAGTACCTGAAATGGGTAAAGGTCCCAAACCTTTCCCTTTCTATAGCAGCTCCACTCTGCCCCCATTTCAAAAGATTCCTATTGCTATCTAAAACTTAGAGAGACCTTCAAACAGTCCTTTGTTTTGGCTTTAATCCTTTAACCAGCTGTTTGTTCAGTTGTCTCTCCAACACGGTTCCAGCAGACTGCTTTGTGTTTCCTTGTCGAGTTTATGTTTCATCACAGAAATATCACAGGCCTTTGAAAATAGAAGACATCCACTCTTGTGAGATACTGGTTCAAGGTAGTGAACAATCAGTTCAGATTAACTTTTCAGGAAATTCTACCTGTCAGAACCAAACTCTTATGAGAGCTATTTCCAAGATTAGTGATATCAGACTATCAAAATGCAATTCTATGGCCTTAAGCACACTATTTCTTCTCTCTTCAGGGAAATTAATTCTGTCAATAATAGGGTATTAGCCTAAGAACAACTTAGAATCCAGATTTGGCCCACAGTCTGGATAAATATTCTTCCACTCTATAGAGTTGCTAATATGGATGAAGATACCTGTTTTGCATGCAAAATTTTAATCAGTAAATTCCAAAAAAGGTTCTTCTCCAATACCTTGGATAGATTCCAGGATGCCTTGGAAGGTATTTCAGCTCCTATTTAACATGTACAACACACTTACAAGAGAAGTCTGATGAACTTTAGCAAACTATTTCCTGACCCTATCAACCAAAATACTTGGTGAATGCATTTGGCGTAACATTATGGGTAACTTTCATGATCTAAATTTGCTATCCATGATGACAGAAAGCACTATTTTTTCCCTTTTTTTCCCCCCAAGATTTATAGATTCTATCCACAAAGCACCTTTGTATCACTGTACTCGAATTCCACCATCCAAAATGAAATTTTTATATACCATCTATCACGGTGAGCTGAGTGCAATGAATAGAAAAGGCAGCTCTCTATCTTACCAATAATGAAAGAGTACTTCACTTCCCAGAAGAAATAAAGTGGGAGACCACGTACCTATTTCTCCTGGAAACCACTCCAGGATTTCACAAAGGATGTATATCAACATATTCACCTTGGATCAACCGAATACCCTTCAGCTCTATATCTGCTAATTTTTCTGATCAAGCTCCTTTTAATGTACCTCCATTTTGACATCCCAGTTCTTGCGATTTTCACAACAGATTTGTGTACACTTGAGTGAAGGAAGAGTTGAAGCCACTTTGATATTCTGGCCTATTGTTATTATTGCGTTTCACATACATTTAATTTGAAGTGTTTTACCTTACAAAAAGAGTGGAGTACTATGTTCTGAATTCAAACTTCTGTTAGCCAGGCCCTGTAAATTTTATTTCTTTTCCTAAGTTTGGGTAATACTTCTAATTTCTATCTTGTTTAAGCCCATTTAAATATATTTCCCATTGCTCTATGTGGACCATAAAAACATATGCATAATACAGTAGTTGTCCTTACGAAATGTAAATCAGAGCTGACCATGAAAAAAAGAAATCTGTAAATATGCAACTGTTCCCAATAGCAAGCATAATTAATAGCAACTGTAATGTAGTGTAATGGTGTAAGTCAGAAATAATGCTGCCACCATTAAACACACATATGTTAACAAGATCACAAGGAATGAAAAACCGTTCGCATTTCAGACATCCATTAGTCTCTCAGCTTTGCCGCCTACAAAGGGCCTGGACTAGTGATCTTATGTTAATGCAGTGTGTACTGCTTGGAAGGCAGTACAGGGGAATGCAAAATAGAGCATGAATTGCTGCAAAGATGGAATCAAGTTTTTGCACTACATAAATTCACCGCAAAGATCCTCAATACATTAGGATATAATTTGTCTAAAGCTTCAAAATAAGTGCATGATGTCGGTGAGGCAGCTTTACAGCAGAGAAGGGGTGGCTTTGTTTTTCCAGGAATTACTGGAGAAAATGAAACGATAAGAGGCCAGTTTACATATGTTCTGTAGAGTATTGGATAATGCTGCCCATGCTTTCCAGGGCAGCCGAGTGCAGCCCGTACACAACTCAATGCACGTAACAAAACTCATTACTATCAATGACAAAGCATCTAGGCTGTGGTTCTTCTCTCTGGTGTCTCACAGGTAAGACTATGGAATATCTCCTATGTGAGGAAAGGGTACTTTTATTAATCTCAGTGAGGTTATTTACTCCACAGAATATCCATCCTGCAGCTGCCCAAGGGTTTCCACTCCTGTTCTATGATGGGACACTGGCGACAGGGTAATGGCATCTACGTAGCTCAGTGTCAGCCCTTTGATTTAGCTTTTCCTTTCAAAGATACAAAGGTACACAAAAACGGGGCTTTGCAACACAACCCATTTTTGAGAAATAGCAAGATCAAACTCTTTACCAGACCAAGCTACAGAGGCTTTCCATCTGCTAGAAATTATATTCTAGGAAATTACATTCTAGGAAATACCATTTCTTTCATAAGCAACTATATTAGTGTGAAATCTAGGGTATGTCTAGTTGTCTATCTAGTGTACTTTAAATTCTGGGGGGAAAAAAGCTATTTCATCATTATTTTATCTAAACCACAAAGAGTGGTGGCAACAACTTGGTTGAAATATTTTCAAAAATATCTATATAAATTTCCTGTGACTTTTATTTTTTTTTTAACTTACCTGTTGGAGTAGTACATCATGAGTAACTTTTGGTAGGAATCATTGATAGTCTGAGAGAACCAGGCGGTTCTTCTGCATATGGATTTAGTATTTAAACATGGATTTGAGAAAGTTGGACTATTTTATTTCAAGTTCACACAACTTCTTTTCTCCTTAACACTTACATGCTGTGACAGAAACACCGCCTGCCTTTGACTGGGTATGGTCCCCTGTGGTTTATCTTTATTCAACAGTTTATACAAAGTAACTTTTTAGCTTTAGGAGACCTTCAAAGTTTCTTCTTTAGGCGTTGGGGTCTCTGAAGCATCTAAGTCTGCAAAAGGAGGTATTTCAGCCATCTAGGATATGCCCTAGGTTTATACGTAACTTAAAAATAAAAAGAAGAAAAACTATAAAAGATTAGTCATAAAAATGGTCTAATTGGCCAGAAGTCTCTCCAGTGGCAGGGTGTTTTATTAACTGGAAGAGACATCACAGGCAGTATGCTGAGACAAACCTGACCTGACTTCTGCTAATGTTTTCTAAGAATGGAATAGCGGTCTGCGAGGGAATAATTTTGCTGGGTTTTTCTTGACAGAAAGTGAGGGTCGATTTTTTTTTTGCTTCCCTCTTCACCTCCCTCCCTGAAATCTTTTGTGAATTAATTTTCGATTTCCTGTGATCAGGGTTTTTCTCATACCTCATTCATTCCAAACATTGCATTGAAAAATGTCAAAGATTAGGACAAAGGACGAAAGAACTATGCACCTCCCATCTGGGCAGCATAAGTAATGACAGGGTCAAGATTGAAGTCCATGAATCCCTCCATTACCTCACTCTCCCACTTTCTATTTCATTTTTAAGGATGCCCTGAAATGTGAAGACTTCTTTTAATGCCTTATGAGAGTTACTGTGAGAAAGGTGATCAAAAGGACTCTGCTGGCTTGGGTGCCCTTTATCTCCGAGGAAGGTGATGCACAGCATCTGGAGATGATGGAACGCATGATTAACATTACCACAGAGAATGATTAATATCTTCTTAAAGCACCTACTTCCAGATTATCCATCATTTCATTAGAGTGAAAAAAAAGTTCTTTTTGAAAGGGGGCTGTGCCCCTGAACCATGAATAACTAACCCACCTCTTGACATGTTTACTAATTGAGTAGCAGAGTATGCTTAATATTATGTTGAACAAATAGTGGTGCCCCCTCTTTATGCCGAAACAAAAAGGTAGGAAAAGAACAAAGTGAATTTGAGACAGTAGTTTAATAAAGCAGTTAAATGGTTTTCATTTCAGGGAAAGTGTCTTTACATATATTAACTAGCTTTGTTTTACTTTTTTTTTTTTCTTAAAACACTGTGTGTATGTCAGACTAGACTTTTTTTCTTTTTAGAAGAAGGAATATTATTGTTCTCTGGATGATGTAATGTTTCAAAAATTATACCTTTCTCTAAATTCTCCTGGAGAGCAATGCTGTTCCTGTAGTATTGGAAGTGGGTCCTTGGGGGTATGTAAGCTCTTCCATCAACTTTCCATGTTACAGTCAGGGACCAATCCTGCAAACACAGTGAGGAAAAGGCTTTGTGCCTGTGCTGGCTGCTCTGGTGCAGGTTACACCGAGTTTACCAGGGATCTGTAGCTGGCAACTCTTCAATCTAATCGAAGAGATGAGCAGGAGGCTGGTAATTTGTAGAAGGAAAAACAGCTACTGTTTTACTGTCAACCATCCTCCTTTTTACAAGCACCCGCATTCTTTTTAGTTTTGTTAATGGCACTGAACAGCTCTAAAGTTCAAATCAATATAGTGCTACCTTAGTGCCTTGCTCACATATATAATATCTTCTTATATTAATCCTGTTTCCAGGGAAGTGTGACAGGCAGTGGTGATACAGAATACTAAGCTGGTGATTATTAATCACTGTCTTTCAGATCAATAATCCACTGCAACTTTTCCTTTCCTTCCATCCTATTTTTTTGTCGTTTTAAGTTAAATGCAAGTATTTATGAGTATACTACTCGTGTTGTGTTTGTGCGTTTAATAACGTGCATCCTTTCGCTCAGCATCAACCCCGTGTCTGCAGCCTTTGCAGCACCTTCTTGCTGATTGGAGGCTGATTGCCCGAGGCATTCATCCCCACCCAAGGCTTTCAGGGGTGACCCTGAGACATTCATTGTGGATGCAAGACGGTAGAGAATATGGCAATGCTGGTAATATATTGCTTGCTTGGTATTGTTGCCTGCAAACCAACAAAGGCAGGGATCACTGCCCTAAGAAATAAAGCCATCCGTAGCCTTCCGCCTTTGTTTGATTTCAGGAGCATTAGTTACATTATAGTGTGTTCAGATTCTAATGTTGGGAATTTGAGCTCTGGATAGTCTCCCCTGAGTGCTGTGACAACAGAAGCATGAAAGGTTGTTTTCTGAGAATTTTAGAGGGTGCCTTGAAAAAGATACAGTGTGAAAACGCCACCTGACACACTCCTGACTTTTTCAGGAAATTGCAGTTGGCTGCAGGGGAAAAAAAAATGATGCTTTCTTAGTTTATTTTTTATGTTTCTCTGTTTTCCACCTGCATTTTTTGTGACGTACAGGCTTTCCAGGGGGGCAGGCTAGGAGAGAGGAACGGCTTCTTGAAAGCCACCTCTGGCATGACTGTTACAAGAGACAATGAACTCGAACATGCTTCTCTCCCTTTTTTCCTCCAAAGATCATGAACTCGAAACTCAGTTGTGCATGCATGAAAGTTCTATAAACATTACTTAAACAGCAGCCAAAAGACCTTTGCCAGCTCTGGCCTACTTCTCCCCTTGTTGGGGCTCAGCACTCCCACTCAGTTGACTACTTGTCCTACTCTTTGCCCTCTCTGCTCTGCTGCAATCGTCCTGGAATTTTCCTCTGTGCAACTGCTGTCCAAACCAGCTGCACCCACTACATCTTCAGCAGTGGACCGAGGAGGGTATTAATCATATTTTTGAGGAGGACACTCTGCTATTTATCTCCCTGACACCTCCAGCGTTTGGGAGCCCACTGCTGCACACAGCCCATTGACTAGTAATATTACACATTACCGTGCTCCATTGCCTCTCCCTGCCCTCTTCATTGAGTGGCTGTTCAACAGTGGAGTTGTGTTTGTTCAATCAGACATAATTTATACCTTTTTTGTTCCTTCTGGAGAGCTCTTGCTAATTTTAAGTCCAAGCAATGCATTTCCCATATAATTCTAGCTCCAACGTCACTGGAACTGAAGATGGTCAAATAGATCCGATTCCAGACTTGTTCAGACTTGTTGGTTTTAAATCACGAAATAGATGATTTAAAAACAAAGTGTCAAGGGAGATCATCTCATACTTGCTTTAAAGATCCAAGTTTTATTGCATGTCTAAGAATATATATGTCTTCTGTCTCTGAAGGGAATACCTGCAACAGCACGTTGTACTGTGATGCCCTGGCTATTGTCCAACGTGCAAAGTCTGCAAAGGACAAGAGATTAATAATTTGGTTAATTTATAGCAAGTGGGGTTTTGTTTTCATTTTTAAAAGAAACTTATAGGAAAAGGAGTGGGTAGGAGAGGAAAGCTATTGTAAGACTAAATGACTAGTCATTCATCCTGGAGTTTGTTACCCTTTCGGATTCATCAAACTGTGTAATGAGAGCAGCTAGCTTAAGATCTGCCTAATTTTACACTGTTTAGACAACATAAAGAAACAGAAAGTGTTCTGCTCCGAGATCTCTGGGGAAAAGGATTACTCGTTAAAGGACATGGGGATTATTTCACATAGGACGACCTAAAAAATTCCTTTCTTTGTTAAAAAGCAAGAACCACCCCCCGCCCTCATGTTTTAGCCTTTCTTCTCTGGATAAAATTTCTGAAGGATGTAAACTGATGAAATTTCTGGAGGAGTTAAGCCAGTTTAGCCCCGTTAAGAATTTAGTCCATCAGGTCCTAGTAAATGGCCCATGGGATGAACAGATTCCTCTGGTGCCAATCACTGTAGTGTGTAATAATACTCTGTATTTCATTCTAGCTTCTGTTCTCTCCACTCCACTGGCACTGCTGTTGCCAAAGTCTCTAGTAACCTCTTCAGGGCCAAATCTCAAGGCCATTATTCCATTCATATGTTCCTTGACATTTTGGCTGCATCTGACTGACCTCATTATAATCTCTGTCTTGAAACCTCAGTTTAAAGAGTCTGTCCTGGAACCTGTTCCTCCTGTTAACTTTCTTCTTGCTCCTACAATGCCCTTCTTGGGCCACTTTTTTTTTTCTTTTTTTTTTTTTTTTCTTTTTTTAACTCTTCAGGGCAGTGTTCTCTGAACTCATCTTCATCTGAATCCAAATAATTTCCATCGTAATAATAATTTTGGCTTTTATCACCTCCGCTACTTTCCTAATGGAGATACTGCTGCACTGGCTTGCCTCAGAGCAGCCAAGCCTAGACATCTGCTCATCTCTTTGACATCTCATCCCAGATGCTTTATCACCAGGCAAAATTAATGTGGCTAAAAATTCTTTATTACAATGTAAATCTCGTATTCAAATGTGTCACTTGAATACCATGCTAACTGCACCTTCCTTTTCCCCTTGTACTTTCTTGCTACATCTAGAACTCTTCTTCTCCCATAACAACCCTCAAGTTCTGGAAATACCCACTTTTTTCCTTGCGTGTAAATCTGAGCTGAGCTGCAACCACTCCTGAGGTGCAATTTGTGGAGAATCTAGGTCAGTGGATGAGGTGGGCATGGAGCAGGCCCATGTGGTTGGCATACAGCCCTGTGGGAGATGTGGCATATATGCAATTAAGACAGAATGCTCTGGGAATTGTGCTGCTAGCCTCTAACAAACCTCTACTGAGCATATGCAGATGGTGATTTGCAGAGGATTATAATTTGGCCACGTTTTGTTGAATATTCATGAGGACAGTGAACGATACCTCTCTGTCCCTGCATTGGCCTCTACCACATTTTGAGACAGTCCCCCTATGCACATTAGTGGAGTTTCAGTAAAAAAATCCTAAGCCTTTCAAAACAACTGGTGTGATCATTTATTCTTCCTGAAGCTTATTCTTAGAAATGGCTGAACTATTCTGTAGAAGCTTCTCAGTATTTTTCAGCATGAAGCAATAATAAGCCCAACAGCTCAAACAGATATAAAAAGTTGTAGTCTACTGCAAACGACCTTTGTGGTGGACGTGCTATCACACATGTCCACCATGAAGGTTGTTTGTGATAGACTTAAATTCTTAAATTTGAAAGCAAAGCACATGTCGTGTGAACTTCCTCACACGAAATCTCATCTTTTTTTCAGCTCAGGGGGAAAGCTGAGCGTAATTAGTCAGAAAATTAAGGCTCAAGGAAACATATTTGTTTTATGAAAGAAGAAGAAAAATAAATGAGTTTTGCATTGAAACTGAGGTCTTGCATTATGTTTCTTGGTTGACTGTAGGCATGGAGTTGGATTCCTCTCCTGTGCACTGGAAGGTTTTCTATTAACTTTAAGGGCAGAAGCCTTCATCTTCCTGCACCTCTGTACCCTTGATGAGGTTCATACTGACTTCACAGGTCTGGTATCAGCCTCTCTTGATTAGTGTTCGCAAAGCCCTGAGAGATGATTTCATAGGACTGCAAACGTTTTTAATAACTAACTTCAAAGTTGGCCCTGCTTTGAGCCAGGGGTTGAACCAGATGACCTTCCAGCATCCCTTGCAACCTTAATTAGTCTATAATTCTGTGATCGGTGTTCTAAGTGGAAGCAACTCTGATGAAAACGCACCCGAGTTCCTAAAGGTTAAGAACAGGTACAATCCTAGTCTATCACATAGCAAAAGAAAACAAGTTCATCTAACCTGTTTGAGGCCACTCAGTTACTCTTCTCAGTGAGGGGCTGTAATGCTTTGTAGTCTAAACTCGGTCATTGATCCTACCTCAGAGCCCACCAGAGGCCAGGCCAAAGAAGATATTGTTATTTGGACTACAGTTGCCACAATCTTCCCTAAACAAGAAGGAAACAAGTGGAGTTGCTGTTATTCCCAGGCCTGTCATGTATGAGTTCATACTGGGTTTGTACAGAAACAACTAGAAGAAGGAACTATTTGTTATATTGCAGTTATTTTCTAGATGATCCTCGAGGTCCCTTCCAAGAAAAGACAAGTCCACAGTTTGAAACTTTCCGCTATGCTTGACCTCTGATTTAAACAGAAAGAAGAATAAAAAAATGGAACCCCAAACCAAGACCTGAAAACAAATCTGAAGGCGAGGAAAGCTTTATCATAGCTAAACATATCACAGCTGGATAACATGAAAGGTTTGTAGCTGGGCTGGGTTGGGTTAGCTGTGCAAGACAGGTGATCTTGTTTCAGAAGCAAAGGACAAGACAAGGAGCCTCTCTAGATTCAGATGAAGAAAAATCTCTTGACCTCTCGGCCTATGCTAGCCTATGTGAAATTCAGATCTCGGGACTAAGAGCTGATTGAGCAGAAGATGGGGCTTGTCTATTACATCCTCACTTTTTAATTAGATCCTCTAGCTGCATGTCCTTTGATCCTGAGCTGTACATGACAATAAACGTATTGACAATGGGGATTACATCGGGAATAAGTTTGGGCTACTGTCTTTTCCAGCTGAGTGAGGGTGGGTTTTTTTTCCTGTGTAGGAATTTCTCTATGCTAAAAAGTTATTCTGGCATGAGGTTTTAAACAGAGATAGTTAAGCTGAATAAAAGACTGGATGGATAATTTTACTTTGGAATAATGGCAACTTACTCAAAGTTCATTAAATCCATTTCTAATTAACTGATTCAAATTAAGCCAGTATTACACTGCAATAAACATGTCCACGCAGCTTTGTGAACCAGTCTAACTCTCACTTCAAATTCTCACCTTAAGTGATGTGGATACAGCTTTCTAGGGAGCTGAGCTGAGTATTAGGCTAGAGAGCGTGACAGGTGACAGCATCCATGAACAGCACCAGTGTGCTGCCGTCTTTAATCTTCTCCTCTCTTTTTGTGCCTAAGTAAGACAGAAACAGGAAAACCTGTTTATATAGTTGTTTGCTGACAACTTGTTGCGCTGCCAGATTCAGTGGTTTTTTAACCGTTCTTCACACTAGCTTTGTGGAGCATTTTATGTGTGTATCTCTCATGACTGGGAAGCATTCACTGCCTTCCCTTGGCTACACCTGTACTAGTGAATTAAAGAGGATCACCTCACTTGGTGAGCTGTGAGAATGGTCCTGGACATGTCTTCCCTTGTGCTGGCTGCCACCCTCCAAAACCATTCTGGGGGCACGGAGGAGTGAAGTGATGCTGGGTTCATCCCTATTCCACCCCTTGGTGGCCTCCACGGAGGGTGGGAGAGAGCGGGGATGCTTTCATTGTATCGTCTCCTACTTAATATCACCCTGCAAAAGGATGCCTTGATGAAGCTCAGAGAGAGTACGGGCTAAATCAGTTTGCAGTCAAAGGATTTATAACTGAATAATTAAGCCCAGACTAACTTCAGGGCACTTTCCTGAATGTGAACAAAAGCACTAGAAATTGAACCCACCCACCTGAAATGCTGCCAGCAAATCTGCCAGAGCCCCTTCCTGTGGAGACAAGCCTTCTCCTGCGGGTCTTGTAAATGAATTAATTATGTGTCTGTTGAAACAGAGTAAAGGTTCATCAGTAGTGCTAATATTTGGAATAACAAAGTTGTTAAGTTTGCTGCAATTCAATGTTGCCTAGTGCTGTTGAAGCTCACAGCTGTCTTGCAACGCCCTTGTTTGCTAAGTTCCACACACAGAAGGACCTGGGTGTGGCTTGGGGATATGGTGGGGAGGGGGTTTTAATAATTGTTATTTTAATAAACACTTGGACTAAAAGAATCCCTCAGTAGATTTTGAGAATAGCAGCCTTGCTACCAATGGGTAGCCAGAAATTCAGGCTTAAATGTAGAGAAGAGCTGGCTGGTGGGGTTTTTTTTACTTAAAAGAAAAATCCCACAAGACTGTTGAACATTTACAACTTAATTTACAAAAACACTTACATGTATATTGTCTTGTGAGCCATTTAGTCCTATTGTCTTCAAATGGAAGCTTATGCATGCGCTTAACTCTAAACAGCAGCATAAAGGCTTTGTTGAATCACCCCTGAGACACTAAGGAGACCTTTGTAATGGTAACTATTGATAAATACAGGTAAAACTTGGGAAAAAAAATGAAGAGCAAGAAATCTGCTGGTATAGATAGCGTGGCAGAAGTTTCTTCAGAGTCTGAGCTGTCTAGGACAGCCATTAAGGTGACCACTTGGGAAGATATAAAGATGAGAGGCCCCTTAATAGTACTTACGGTAGGCACAGCATGTAGGGTGTGATCCAGCAGATATTGGAGTACTTCAGTTTTGGGCACTTCAGTGACAATGATGCCATGAAAAGGAAGATAGCTCAGAAAAGAGAGAAATAAATAGATGAGGAAGCTTGAGAGAATGGCTTATGAAAAATGAACAATATGTGAACTGAGTAATACAGACCTGTTAACTGATGTCTACCACAGACCGTGAGTACCCCTTGCTGATGCTGGAAGGGTGTAAACACCAAGGTCAAAGGGTTACTCAGGGTACCAAAACTCACAGTGACATGAAAAAAAAATTTAAAAGGGAAAATTGAGGTTCAGTGTCAGTGGGGTTCCACTGGAAAATGCATAATGGCCAAATGGATAAAGGACAACAGACATCTAGGTAGCTCTGAGGGTTTTGAACAAAGTCCAAAAGGAACAAGGGAAGTGGAGGAGAGTTGCCTGCCTTGACAAGCAAAGAGGACAGGGAGTAGCAGAAGGAAAGAAGAACTTGCTGTGGTGTTTTTTAATAGCCAGACTCACCAACCTGAATCCATCTTAGCCCTAATGATTAGACAAAATCTCCTAGTGTGGCCTGTGATAGCATCAAGCAGCTGTTCAAAGAGAGCACGTTACCATTGAGCAATACATCAAAACGTAGCCCAAGTAATGCAGTATTTACCTGAGTCAAGAACAGAGTAGGAGAGATGAAGGTGGTTGTCTCTTCCACGCCTAATACCTCTGCATTGAGACTCTAACAACCAACATGATTCAGTAAAATTATTTTCACTGTTTTTTTTTTAAATTTTAAATGTTGGTATCACCTTTCAAGCAGTGACAGATCCCAAGGCCTACCCCTCCTGTAGCTGCAGGTAACATCCTGATGTTCCCTATGTGGTGTTGGCAGGTACCGTATATTTTAGCACATTTTGACAGGCCTCTACAGCATCTTTGAATCAATCAAGTTCTGGTAAATCTAGTAACAAATTACCATTAACTTTTAAAAAATAGTAAGAAAATTGTAAAAGGAGAATGGTACTAGTCCTACTGTCTTGGTTTTAGGAAGATACATGCTTTTCTATCAATCTGTATCTCCACAGGAGCTGATTTTCATAAGCAATCCCCCCTGTGTCTAGAAAGCGTTATTATCAGTCTACAAATAAGAAATGAGTGACAGTTTTGTTTTGAGGACGTAAAAAGTGGATCTGGTGACTCTAGTTGCATGATTATTCTAGCCCTGTTTGAGGCCCATCCTGGGCTGGTTTTGCAGAGGTATCAAATATAGCTCCTCAGCTGTTTTGTTAGTAATAAGTAGTTTTGAAAAGAGCAGTATTTGAGATCGGACTAATAGGAAATTGCTGTTCTCCAAACTGTGTTAAGAAGTGACTTGCTGTGGATCTCGTGGAAACGTGTAGCAGATTTGGGGATCAAACTAAGCTCTTCTGGATCAGAAGTACCTATTGGTCTTCGTGAAGTTCAGTAACTGTCACCCTTCCAGACATACACTCGTTACCTCAAAGTCCCTGTCACTGCAATTTTATTAATAGTAGTACATAAGATTTCAAACTGCCTTGGGCTGCTCTAACTACGCTGCAAATCTGCTTTCAGCTATAGGGCAGATATATTCAGTGTTTCTGTGTATCAGGGATAATGAGAATTACTGACAGCCACTTTATTCTACAGTCATAGATGTAGCAGGGGAAAGATGGGGAAGCTGTTCACCCCTTTCTGTATGCCGGTCAACCTGCCTCTGGCCCTGATTGAGCCATAGCAGGATGCTCTCTTCCCTTTTATGCTGAGGCATTCCATGTATAAAAACAGGGTCAGTGTGAGCTTAGGATTTGAAATGTCCATATGCAAAAGCTGGGAGAAGGCAGAATTACAGGTTCTGATCGTAACGGAGATATTTCTTCCATCCTCGTACCCACATAGCAGTTGTAGTGTCCGACCATACCCCAAAGAGGAATGGATGTTCTGTGCTGATGAAGCAATGCTTTTCCCAAGAGAGGCTGGACTAGATGATCCTCGAGGTCCCTTCCAACCCGGTGTTCTATTATTCTATGAATATATTTGCGCACATCGCGGTGTCCTGATTTTTGTGCATGGCAGTCCACAGCCTAAAGTTTTCTGGCTGGAGAGCACCCTTTTTCCTTCCTTTTGTTTCCATGAGAGGCCTGGTGTGGTGTCTGCTAAAAGAAAAAGAAAGACTTCCAGTGCCTTACAAGATGTTGAATCAAGGGTGTAGCTCGCATATGTATGCACGTGTGTAGAAATTGCAATATGTTGTATATACACACATTATACGATCACACATATGCATTTGTATATACTGTTTACATGCATCACTGTTATGCTGTATGTGTTTTTATTATCATGGTTTGTAATCCCACCATCATTCAAAGTCTTACCAAATAGCACTGTGGGCAGTGTGCCAGCTTCTTTCACATTCCTGCTAAAGTCACTTGGAATATATCTGAACGTGGCAAAACACATTTGCCAAGTTATGTGCATAAAAACATCCTTTGATCTTTCAGACTCATAAATATGTAATAAAGTACATGATTGCCCTACTGATCTGTCCTACATCAATCTTACGTCTCTCTTTTATTGATTCATCAAAATAAGATATGATCAAGGTACAAAAGAGTTAAAGAAGCTATTTATTTTAATGTTTCCTTGGAGAGCTTGCATGTTATTTTGAGTACAAATTATATATATAATATTTCATGAATGATGTTTGAAGCATTAAAAATCACCTCTGCACTTCAAGTTAACACAAAACTCTGGCAGTCAGCCATCTTTTATTTGCTTTTTTTCTTTTCTTCCATTTTTTTAAAGGAACATTGAAAGATGTGGTGTCATTTTTCTACAACTATACTTAAGGTTTATTCCCCTTCTATTTTTAAATCATGTACTCAACTGGTATTGTAATCCAACTGTGAAATGTTCAGGAAATCAGACTTTGCAATAGATTTAGTATATGTGCTGTTTGGATTGGGTAGCGAGTCTCGTCCAAAACCAAGGATTATCCTAATTTGTACTGAGGGTAAAAGGAGAGCTGTGAAGGCCCAGGGAGGTATTGTAGGAGTAACAACAGAGATAGAAACCTGGCCTGAAAATACACGAGAGCAAGCCTTGCCTCTGCCTTGTGGTTTCTGAGATGTCTTTAAATGACTCAGCTCAGACTTCAGCTGATAAACGTGAAATGTCTCTGGAAAGAAGAAAAATTATGCAAACCATAAATAGAGTGAGTTACATGGTGGGTAATAAAATCTACATTTTGTTTCACAGAGGAGAAATCAGGTGGAGCCCTTAAGTGTTTGCGCTTTTAGCCCTGCTTGCTGGGAGAAGAATGTGCTTTTCCCCATGATGCTGCTGAGTTAAAGGACTGTCTGAGTTTGCTTTGACATATTTAGTGCATCCAGCAGAGGCTGGCTTATGTCAGCAGACGCATTTTTCACAACCACTTTATGGTGCTTACTCTTTGGCAGTGTAGAAATCCAGTTCAGAAAATGTACTGATAATGAATGAAATAATTTCTGAGCAAGACCTGCCAACCAGGTAGCAAGCAGTGAACTTCAACACACTTCTCTGAAGCTGTAAAATATGGAAGAAAAGTGACATGGGTGCAGAAGAGTTCACCTCTTTGTCAGGTTCTCTCTTGGCCTGCCATATGAGTTGTAGAGTCTGGGAAAGTGGAATCATTTTTATGCAGTTCTTGTCATGAATCCACCAGCAGTAACAGGCAGAAAAGACACAGATGATTGTGTGATTTTATGATAATCAAGACTCTTAGCTGACTTGGAGACTGAGAGAGAAAAAAGAGGTGCCAAGTGCCTTGTGATGTTTGGCATCTCCCCTTTGAGGGTCGTCACACATAGAAAACATTAATTAAGTTTCAAGTCACCCGACAATAGAAAATGTTGTTACCCTTTTCTTTCAGCAGTGAGAAGTGAGTGCAAGTGACGTAATCGACAGTATGGAGACAACCACTGGCTGAGCTGGAGAAATTGTTCAGACTCCTGCCTCTCAGTTGTGTGGTTTAGCCAGCAGAAAGCATTGGCTTTTCCTCACTTCCAGTCAGCAGCAGATTATGGCTTCACATTACGCTAGAAAATGCTGTCAGTGTAATAACCTTCGGAGATAACAAGCCATATGCTGATTTCAGTGATGTGGATATAACAAGAGAAGTAGTTTTGCACTAAGGAGGGGGAGAGCATGGCCTCTACCCACCAGTCAGAAGCTGCAAAGTCCACATGAGGATTTGATCCATCTGGATACGTTCTCTTGTCTCCCACTCTGCTTCCCTGAAGTGCAGTTGTCCTCCTTTGACCTCCTGCAGGTTCCTCAGTGGTTTGTGTTGAGGTCCAAGCATCTTTCCTGTAGATCTTGCCAGCATCCGTCTTTGGTGCTGAGTTGCCAGAGTCTCACAGATTCCCTAGATGAGAAGGAAATCCCTTTGCTCCTCCTCAGTCAGTCTCATGTATTTTCTTTGCAGAGACCTGCAGGTCAATAGCTAATAAAGCCCAGCACTGAAATGGAAAGGGAAGAAGCTGGACAGGGTGCTGGGCCAGCTTACCTAGACCATGGTTTTCCCAAAAACTATTGAACCAGATGATCCTTGAGGTCCCTTCTCTCCTGGTATTCTATGATTCTATGATGAAACTTTGCCGAGCTTTAGTGCAACGTCTATAACCTCGCTTACAAACCCAAGTCTGTTCTGCTGCTCCTGGCCAGAGGCAGCTGCTGTCTTAGCAGCCCCGTCTTTCCCTCTGATTGCTTTCATGTGAGTAACTTCCTCACCAGCACTATTTAGCTGAGGCAGTTCCCTCTGTATGGTATGAATTGGAGGCAGCCTCAAGGAGGAACCGTCGTGGCTTGTTTGCGCCAGTGGGAAGTGAAGGCTTGAAACAGTTGTCAAAGTACATGTAGTAAATCAAAGTGGGAATGGATATGTCACTGCGGCATGTGCCAGGGTGATAACCTAACAAGGGTGGAACAGCTCAAGAGAGCCGTGGCATGGAGGTGAGCCACGGGCTCGAGGGCTTTTCCCAAGGGCTTTTTGTGTACTCCAGTGGGCTTTGGGCCAGCCATTAATGTGGTGAGACACCCTGCAGCCACCTGAGACACCATGTTAGGGTTTGGCAAATGACTATTGTTTTGTCTGATCTGTGTTACTGATGCTGAATCATCATCATCTTCATCACCATTATTTAGTTTATTAGATGTAGTAGATTTGCTGATTGTTCTTTCTTATCTCCTCATCTCCCAAGAATAGTTTGGGTCAGAACATCTCTATTGCCAGTAATGTGGAGGTAAATCACTGTAGCCTCTGCCTGACATCCTTTCTGTGGGAGACGTTGGGCTTCTGGGCTTTTGCTTATTGTTAATTGAACAATTGTCAGACTGTTTATGTTACAAGAAAAAAGGGATGGAGGATTAAAATCTATTACTACATTTTCATTATTCACTCAAGAAGGCAAGGAACTATTAAAGAAGGTTTTCTAAAACTTTGTGGAGTCCACAGACAACCCTAACCAGAGCATGTAAACATACATGGCACTAGGTATTAGAATGCTTTCTATTTCTCCTTCTTTTAGATGTTGCAATTTTTATTTTAATAACTGCCCTATGTTGCTTTATTATTATTATTATTATTTACTCTCTTTATTTCACTTTTAGAAACAGAAAACCTGCTTCCTGAAGCTTTCTTCCACTTTTCCCAGTGTAACTATTCAGCAAGATTAATTAGAGCCAACAACTTTCATTTCTTCTAATAACCTTAAAGATCCCCACAGGTGAGACACAAAAGGATTCTGGTTTAAGTGCCTCAGATATGAGCCTCTGCTCCTACTTTAATATTAGTCACATCTTAAGGTGAAAGAGGAAATTGAAACAGGTTTTGTTTCCTTAATTGTTTTTTAAAGCTAGAGTATTAAATCTTGGTGAATTATTTAGTAGGAATTATGACTCTGCACCTTTGATTTGTAGGTGAAATTTTCATTCTTAGCTTCTTTTCCCTGGCAGGATTAAATGCCAAGTTCTCAGCTCTCTATGGAATCAGTAAGACCCTGTGGTAGGTACTATGGGAAATTAAACCATAGTCGAGAGAAGACAATTGCTGTAAAAGTTACAGGTTTGTTTTCACAGGTTTCCTTGGTAAACTTTTCCATGATACATTTTTCACAGACATTTTCTCTTTCACTCGCCTCAGAAAAGGAGTGAAACACCCAAAAGGCTTAGGCTGGTCAGTGAAACTACTCTGATTTATATCTGCTGAAGCTGTGCTGCGGGACTTGCCATGTGTGTGCTGCTAAGGCAGGTTGCTAAGAAAAGGGAAATGACATTTTCTGGTAAAGAATTTGCCACCTTGTGGTTGAATGAATTCAAGGGAGGAGCCCAGCACCCAGGGTGGATGGTCGTCCAGGAAGGTGCCTCTGCTAAATCTGGAACAGGAATTTAGGTAGTAGTTTAGGACCCACCATGGAGGAGTGAAGCCTCTAAAAGGTGACGTATTTAGTTTAGATATCAAAAATAAGACAGGGGAGTGAACAGCCTTTCCCTTCCTATATGAAACACACATTTTGCTTACATATCAAAAGTTCTGATTTTCAGGGCATTTGTACATAGCAGGTCTCTTACAGCTGACCCCACCTTTGTGCCTTAAGTTTCACTTTTGTCTTTGTGGCCTCTCTAGGCAATAGCTTAAAGATGGTCTTTTTTCTGTCCTCCTTCCCCTACTTTACATGCTCATCCTGAATGCGTTATCACCACGGGGGTGGCTTTACTAAGGAATCAGCCTTGGAAGGGAAAAAAAATGTTGCGTTAAACTTAAAAAGTACAAATTCTGAGGGAAGGCAAACAGTCTGCCTATTTGCCCATCCCCAAGTTTATGGGGGTGGGGGGAATTAGAACAAAATTAGTGGGTCAGCCCCATTCAGCTAAACTTGAATTCATTTGGGCACTTTCTGCTCTCAGATGGGGGAAACAGCAGTAGAGGAAATAATTATGGTATTCTTCTCCTTACTGCAACTGAGCATGAGTTAATGCAGACTTCTAAGCTGGCTTACTAATAACATGCATTCCAAAGGGTCTGTGCATGTTTCCAATTTAGAGCTGTAAATTAGTTTTTATCCTCAATTTGGCATCCATAAAAGACATTCATGGAATACACCTGCATAAAGGTCCTTATTCATCTCTCTCATTTCTGTTTAGGGTTGCTTTTAGGCACTATAATATACTGCAGAACCAGACTTTACCTGTGAAATTCAGTGCCCTGAAGAGCAAAGAGAATAATCATACTTTTAATTTATGAGATTACCTTCCAGCTTCATAGTCCTGTGCCAGTTCAATTGGAATTTAAACATATCATCAAGAAATGATGACACTTTGATTATTTAATGTATCTGGCTGAAGTCTCTTTGTTTTCTTAATCTGTTTAGGCCTTGAAAAGGGACATAAGATGGTTTTGATACAGAGGACTGGACCCATCCTTCTGGCTACATTATTTATACTGCTCTTATCACCATGGTATCGGAATGCCTTAAAACATGTGTCATTTCTCTGTAGCTCCTCTACATCTCTCTTTTCTCCAAAGCTGCTGTTATGAAAATTCTTACAACCATGGCCTTCAATGAGACTAACAGCAGCTTGTTCTATCTGCTGGAAAAACCCACGTATTCAAGTGGCAGTCTGCAGCATCGTGCTCTGCTTCCGCTGGTAGAGGAGCGTTGCTGTCATACAGGCTCTGAGCAGGGTGGCCCCTGGGTGGCCACAGTGACGTGACTGAAATCATTCTTCCAGCTGTCCCCCTTTTCAAAGCAGTTATCCCAGTCCATCAGTGAGGTTGTTATCACCTAGTGCCTGTTTCTGGTGTAGCTATCTGCGCCTTGATGCTGTTGCAAGCTCACTGTTGTTACAGTGGCCGATGTCCTGGTGCTCAGAGGAACTTGCTTTAATCCCTGAGCTGGGGGAAAACCAAAGGCAAAAGCAAGCCTCTTTGAGCATGTCTGAATGGTCTGGGATGTCCTGTGCTCTCTGCTGGTCTGCTACACAAGCTGAGTGGCCCAGCAAGAACAAGCTGGGTTAGACTGCATCCCTGGGGCAGCGCGGCATCATCAGCTCATTACTCTGAGCTGTGCCCATCAGATACAATCCATCTCCAAAGGTTTTGGCTCAGGGGGTGAATTTCCTGAGATCTGTGTGTGGGTTTCAGCCACATGGCTCCTATTGACTTTAATGGGAGTCACGCTGCTAGAAACCCACGGACTCCCCTTGGGGTTACGCTCTCCCCTGATGTGTGTGGACTGCTCCATGCATTAGCTTTAAGGGGGAGAGTACACCTCTGCCCTGTCTTGTCAAGAAGAAACCCAGCACCCCCTCCACCCTTACCCCCACCCCTTTGGCTTTGTGTATTTATGGATGAGCAACAATGGAGACTCATTTCTATGGTAAGTTAGTAGGATTTATACTGTAAATATTCCATTACAAGGTTCAGACACTATGCTATTTTTTAACGTATCCACACTTTGCTGTACATCAGTGTGTCACTGAAATATTTCCTTTGAAGAATACATTTTTGAAACACATCCTAAAAATTCTAGCATTGAGATTTCTTCATTTGCGCCGTCACAGTGTGTGTCAAAATGCCTTTATTAAAACTAGGTACTAAAAAGTTATAGGTCTGACTTTTTTGGGGGGGGAGAGGGACTCTATGAGGAATTCAAAAAACAGGCAGCATGGCTTTAATTGAAGGAGACAATGTTGTCAGTATATGTGTTCCTACAGTTATAAAGCCCAGCAGTATAGTATTCATCAAGTCTGATTCCACCTGACACTTGACTGAAAGCATTTTGTGCTAATTTGCTTTGTGCTTGTCTAGTAAATGTAAAAAGAATGAGTGAAGGGGTGATAGGTGGCCATTAAACAGAATAAACAGCCTCTGGCAAGTGAATGAGTTTTACAGACTTGTTGCTTTTGGGAGGGGGTGGGTGGAAGGGGAGAAGATTATAGGTCTTTGAATCAGCATGTGGCTGCCTCTATCACTCTGTAATCACAACTGTTTTCTTTGGCCCGGAGACCCATGTGCACCTCCAGAGAGGCTACTACGGTGAAGAAGGAAGCTCTACCCCCAGACCTCTGCAGGAGAGCCCTCCAGACATATGATTCATATTCCAAGTGTGATAGAGGCCTAAATGGCAATTATTTTATCATATAAACACCAGTGAGATAGATTTCAGTCTGGAGCTGATTGCTTTCCTCAGATAATCCTTTTCAAATTTTCCCCTACATAAAATATAACAGCTTTAGGGTGTTTTCGGGTCCTCACTTATGGTTCAACTTATGGTAAAAACCTTGGGCTTGTTGTCATCTTTGTCTAACTTTGCTGATAGCAGGCAGGAAATAGCTGTGTAAAGGCGGGAGGGGGTAAATAGCTGACTCTGTGGTCTGTAATTGGTTCATAGTTTTGGACTGTGAAGAATAGAAAAGAAGGCAGAGGAGGGCTGGAAGGCAGCCTAACAAGGAACACATGGGCATCTGAAAACTAAACACAGCTGGACCAAGAAGTACATTTGACCGCCCGTTCCCTGCTCTCCGACTTCTTAGCATTGTTGTTGTAACTGGTGGAGAATATATAGCACCGGATTTCAAGGGGGTGGATGGGAACTTCGCTGCGATAAAAGGCTAAATATCATGACTAACAAGAAATCAAAACAAAAACTTCCTTTCTCCATGTACTTATTTATTTAGTTGCTTGCTTGCTTGGGGTTCTCTTATCTTGGCAACCTCATTGCTGCAGTTTAGCTGGAGGACGGTGTCAGCCACAGAATGTCAGGGTTTCGTTCTCTGGAAAAGGACATTCAGCTTCAGGGGGTTTCTTTTTGCTTCCCCTTTTCTTTGTCCTCCCCTCCCTTGTTGCCTTCGAAACACAAGTATGGGTAGAAACTCATGGACTGAGAGAGGACATAATGAGCCTGGAAAAGACAATAGCGTGATGAAAAACTCTACCTGTCAATACAACGTCAAAGAGAGGAAGTTTCAATCCTCCCCCTCCAACCTCCCCTTGGAAGGTGGGAAGAGGGATCATGCCAACCCCAGGTCGTGCTCCAAAGCCAGGCAGAGGCTCTCAGCGGGATTCGCAGGCTGCTTCTGGGTCTGGGATAAGTCAGCTTTGTTTTGGCTGCTTCTAGGACAGGGGAAAAGCTTTTCCTCTCGGTATCCCTGACTTAAGGGCTCTCATTACTTGGACCTCATTAAAATAATCTCTCATCTGTACTTGTGTCATGAGGAAACAGCTGGTGTCTCCCCCCTCCTCTCCCCTGATATCTACACAAATATATTTTTCTTTTCTAAATTAAAAAAGATCTTGCTGCTGCTACACTTGGCTATTTAAATTCTTTAGGCTAAAAAAAAAAAAAAGCCCTGAAAACCCTGACTGCAGAACTCCCATTAGTGTTGATTGTGTCCAGCAGTGCACGGTCCACTTCAAGAAAGGCAACATCCTCTATTTTTTAAGCCAAATGTTGTGCACCGCAGCAAGAACAAACAAGAGCGACTTTCATCCTTCAAACACTGAAGCAGCTTTGCAAAGCCTGACATGAAAGGGCCTCCCTTGCTCTCTTGTCCATGTAGGCCTGGAAATGGAGCTGAAATGGCTAACAACATTGGTAATAATAGGGGCCTGCCTGGCATCAAGAGGTGAGCCGAAAGACTTCAAAAGCTGGCTTGAGCATGGCTGCAGGAGCATTTGCTCTGGGATTCAGGCTCCAACTTTTATTCTCTCCCTTTGAAGAGCTTACAATTGGGCGGAGGGTGGAAACCAAGCATTTTTGACATGAACTCTGCCATGGAAAATTATGAGAAAGACGGAGATGAAAAGGGATGTGTTCTGATTGTGCCGGGTATTTTTTTATTTTATTTTATTTTTAAAAGTCTGCAAAACAAGGGGCTAGCAGTACTATAATCATTGATCCTGAAAAGGTTCTTCAGAGATTAGTGCTATCAGTGCAATGTGAACCTCAAGGCTGAGAGGCAGAGTGGAAGAGAGAGACCCTTTTGCACTAAAATAACACAAGCTTTTAAAGCAATAGTGTACTACTCTACTGGGGGTGGGGGGAAACCCACAAACCAGAAAAGAAAAAAAACAAAAAGCAAAACACCTGTGCTTGAAAACAAACGAACAAACCAAAAGAAATAAATGGCAAGCTTGGCATGCCTCCAAATTTTGCAATGACTGGAGGGTCCCAATTGTTTGAGTGTAGATCCCTCAGAACACCCAGACTCCTGTTTGTTTTGTAAGCTCAGATTACTCTGCAGGACTCTTGTGTTGTTTTTACTGCTTACAAACACAGAATAATTTCACCGAAATTATGGAAGAATAATTCCACCAAACCTGGAGAAGCTACCGGGGATTTACTTTAGTATGTGTGGTTATATGGATATCTAGGGGATTAATAAATATTTACACAAATTAGCCTTCTGGTTTCGTCCTTTTCATTTTTGGCGAAGCTTCATTAGTATCAAATACGCAACAGGCAGGCGGGCAGCATTGTGAAAGGTCACCTGTCATTTCCTTTTGCAGCGCTCTTTTCTCTTGTGTCAGCTCTGCTAACCTTGAATCGTTGGGGCAGTGGGTAAGGAAAGGAAGGAAACAGAAGCTGGAAGTTAGTAGGAAAATGGGAGGAAAAGCAGGTTCCCATGTGTGGACAGGGTGACCACTCTCAGAAACAGACCCGGGAAACCAGAGCTGGAGTGAGACTTGTTGAAGTGCAGACTGGGAATGTAAGAAATAAAGAGAAGACAGGAATGGGAGAAGGGTGGGTTGGAAGGAAGGAAGGAGAGCAAATGGCTGGGAACATCCATGGCTTGTAAGCCACCCACTCCTGTCGTTTCTCCTCAGAGCCTGGAGTGGGAGCAGAGATTTGTGCCTGCCGTCACTGCCGTAGCTGTCAGTAGAGATCTGCTCACTAAGCATCCCATTTGTGCAGGTTCCTGCCCTACAGAGAGAGTGCGGTCTTCTACTGCAGACGCTTCCAAACTGGAGGTAGTGATACAGCTGCAGGAATGGCGGGCAATGGGGAAGGTGTCCTGCACTGGGATATAAATGGAGAGTCTTTATATAGCTAGAGGATTGCCGTCGATCCTGCACGCAGGCCGTTGAAATGAATGGCAAAATACCCCCGGACGTTAGAGCCCTCAATAGCCAAACGAACACTTGCTGAACCCCTGAGCCTCTCCCTCAGACGTTGTCACTCTAAGCCTGTATCAATTTGACATTTTAAGATGAATATTCTGTATTCAGTGGCTCTCACTCTGTACTTTTGGCACTTTCTAGTGGGCCTGAGTGCTCCTTCTGAGCACAACTTGTTTTCCTTCTCTCACTTGTAATCATACCATAAGGGAAGTGTGTATACACAGTACACTTACCTATTTTTCTCTAAGTGGGGAGTTGTGGAGTGGCTGCTGTATGTGATTGCCTGTCAGGCACCAATTAGCGATCCATTCAGAATCTCTGAAGCTGTGATCCACAGCCAGGAGAGACTTTGAGAACACTTGTTTTGAATTATCCTGCGTGTATCTTATGCCGTGTATCTACAGCAAAATGAGATCATATCCCCATGTCTTTTAAATATCAAGACATCCAGATATGCCTGGTTTTGAACAAATAAAAACAAACTTATAGCAAAGCTTTCTGTGTAAAGCAGTTTCTGTGACAGTATGTCTTAAAAATTGATATACTCCCATTTAAAATATGATTTACTTTTATGTCTCAAATTACAATGGTATGAGTATTTCAGTTGTTAAAATATAAAGCTTAAACTGTTGGTTGCAGAATTC
Source organism: Eurystomus gularis (assembly GCA_013400335.1). NCBI lineage: Eukaryota > Metazoa > Chordata > Aves > Coraciiformes > Coraciidae > Eurystomus > Eurystomus gularis. The sequence goes on from VZZY01004336.1 coordinate 429,431, forward strand.
TTAAATGCTTTACTGGTGTGAGTCTTTCAGTTGCTTTTTCCAACCTCTTTTCTCAAAAGCAAAGAAAAGCTGCTTAGCATTTCTAAAGCCCAACTTGCCAGTCTTTCGCTCTTGCTGAATTTTATGTGTTAAATCTTTGAATCAACACTGGTAGTTCTTAACTAACCAGTTCTCAGATTGTAGGGAGGGAGCAGAAGGAGAAAACAAAGTCCCTGAACTGCAGGGACTGCAGGTAGAAGTGAGACTGTGGAAGGCTGCTAATGTGCTCTGAAAGCTGAGTGCTTAAAGCAATCAAAGATAGGGGAAGTCTAAAATAATATCTTCAATAACAATCTGTTAATTTGCAAGGACAAGGAAAAGCAGCAGCCCTTGGTTGTATTGCTAAGTTTAAGAAATTTGCAAAGCACCAAAGCAAGAGGGAATCCAGCAGCAATTCCCAGGACCCGCAGCTCACTCACTGCCTGACTTGATGAGCCTCTTTGATCTGGTATTGACATCAGATCAGATCTCTTGCACTGTTTTGCCCACTTGCCAAAGCCAGCTTCCCAGAAGTGAAAATGCACGTTCCTTTCCTTGGGGTAATTTGAAACATTGACATGAAACAGACCTCTCACTCTTCCTCTGCTGTGGTCTGCCTTTCGAGTAGTTCCTTCACTAGTGTCTCCTTAAAAACACTTGGAGGTCAATGCCAGGTTCGAATTGCAGTGTTCTCATCTATTGTGAGTGATGCGATGATTAGGTATTAAGTGTATGAATATCAAGAAGAGAAAAGAGAGAATATATAAGTTGGTTTGGGAGCCTGGGATTCACAGAGATCCAATTTTTTTTTTTTAGATACCTTGTATAATAAACATGGGCTTCGTTAACCATTTTTGGCTCTGCACAGAGTGCTGTTCTACCCAGAGTACTCACTGCTGGGTCAGTGATACGTGGAATTTGCATGACAAGATGGTAATGGAAAGTCTCCAGTACAATGTAACATATGGAAAGAAGCCAACACAAAAATTTTCCTCTTCTCTTCACAAAGGAATTTTTGACATTGGGAATAAAAGTATAAGCTAAGTTAATGACTAGCTCAAGTACCGTGTCTACACAAGTGCCAAAACGGCATGGGAAATGTGCTGCTCTCTTCCCAATCTCTCTTAATCAAGCAGTATTAGTCATATTTAGATCCCAGATTTCTACCACACGTTACTGGCTGCAGTAGCCCCTTCATGGGGATATTGGATGTATAACTCACATGAATTATTAGTGCCCAGAATTGAGCTACCCCATATAACTGTGCATAAAGAGGCTTCTATTTTGTGTAGGAAGTGCAGCGAATACAGATACTTCAGGAATTCGGGGGCAGTGGCTGGATTTCTTCGGCTATCCTGTCTCATGTTTGGACATAAGTTGGCCAAGACTCTTCTCATTTGTTGGTGTATGGTTCTCTCTCATTTAGTCATCACTACTAGGAGGAAATATGGCTGTAAAAACAGCACACCACTGCTTTAAAAAGTTACAGTGGCAAAACTGCCCTTAATCAAATGGCTGGCCGTTTATCTTAAATACAAGTGGATTGAGTATCAGGAGGAAAAAAATCTTTGTTGGAGGTCAGGAGAAAAGGCATCCAGGTTGTTTGTGAAATACGAAAAGCTAGAGTTCACCGAGCATCTATCTTGTGCATTTTAATTATGTCTCCATGAACCTGAACTGTGGGGCCCTCAGCAAGCCCTGCTCAGTTGTGCTGGCTCACAGAGTTCAAAGCTAGGTTGTAAGTCCGGTTTATTTAGCACCTAGTGACAGCAAGTACTGTAGGTGGAGAAACATTAAGTACCACTTAAATCTGTTCCTGTACATCCTGTTAGAAATGTACTGGAATGATACTCTGGCTCTGACTTCATTGAGATCCATTATAAAGTCTCCCTTGGCCTTTTCTAACACGTATCTGACTATGCTGTTGTAGAATCCTCAGCTCTTTGAGAGGGTGAACTCTAATTCTCCCATCCAGCACTCAGCAGTTACTGCTCAAATCCAAAATCAGCACACCACGAAGTCAATGCTACCAACTATTGATTCAGAAAGCCTTGGTATTCTTGACCGTGTCAACACAGAGATCAAGAATGATGCTGGCTTGGAATCAGAAATTGTGTCTAAAAAGGGCTGCAGAAGTCACTTGTAGCTTTGCTTTCTGAGAGTACATCTCGACCAAATCGAAGTGCTAAAGGTGCTGGGGTGGGGACACGTGGGCAAGAGCCTGCTGGTGGCTCAAGACTTGCTCCCTTGCAAAGGTAGCGTGAGGTTTATCTTTGACTTCCCTGGGAAATTGGTCCAAAATAAAATACCAAAGGTGAGCTTTTCTGGGGTGAGTCTGTCCCTCGAGTGGAAACCATCGCTTTCATCGGAGCACTTGCCCCAGCTGGCTGAGGTACATTTGCAGCTCGCTGAGATAGTCTTGGTGTGCTGCTAATGCAGTGAAATGTAGCACAAGTATTTGTTATTGCAGGGAGTATCAAAGGAGGCAATAAGGCTTTGCCACTTACTATAAAATGTTTCCATGTAAATGGAAATGAGTGCTACAGGGGTCTGTTCCCCTCTCAATGCACAGGGGAGCCAGGCGCTGAAGGGCTGTTTTCATTATACCATTAACAGGGCAAGTTACTTTCTTTTTTCCTCCGTCCCTCTTCAAAAGCAGGGGCTTGAGGCTCCTTCGTTGGGTCAGCCACGCAAAGCTGTGTGTTCCCTGCCAGCCCGGGTAGTAAATCCCACTGTTGTTCTCAGATGCCGTCCCCCCACCCCAGGCCCAGCAGAAATCCATCCCTTGTCGTCATCCCAGCTGTGCTTTCTCTGCGGGGAGACGGCAGTCACCCGTTTGGCGAGCAGGGGCAAGCTGTAATGTCTAGCCAGAAACATCTACCATAAACCATCGCTTCCTGTTATGACACTCATGTGTCTAAACTTATTGATTTATTTAGGTCGAGCTGTCTAACCTGCTCGAGTAAGACCGGAATCAGCAGGTACTAAGTCATGTAACAATAGGAAGCACCAAAATACAACTTCCACTGTTAGATCTTGGAGTGAATTTCAATTTAGTTTTATTCTTTAGAAACTATCCCACACATCTTCAGAAATATCTTTAGCGTTTCCATTTTTAGTTTGTTCCTTTTTTTCCTTCCATTTAAAAAATGAGGAGTAGCAGTACTATTATCATCATCCTCTGACCTGGCCATAGCTTTTTTTTCATCTGTGGATTTCCCTGATTAGCAGAATAGAAATTTTAGAAATTGCAAATCTGGAACTTGGGCCACCAAGGATAAAAGAGAGGGGATTCTGGTTTGATTTATACATCTGTCTTGATTAGGGAATTCTTTCTTTGTCTGGAAGCAATGCGATCCGGTTGTTAGAAAAGGGGAGACAGACCTTGGGGACACTTGAGTTCTTTCCCCAAATCTTACACCCAAATCTGGGTGTTCTTTACACCCAAATCTGCCCTTTAGGTTTATTAGTAGGTATAACAACACCTAACTAGCTTGCCCATGTGTTGTGAAAATTAATTGGTATTTCTAAAGCTCTTTCCATATATCACACTGGAGAGCTTGTATAAAGCATGTAAATACTGATTTTTAAAGGTATAAGATACTTTTCCCTCCTACAAACGTTAATTTAGGTTGTACACATTTATAGTGCAATCGCACTATTTCTAGAAAATATTGAATTTGGAGATTCATTGTGAATTACATCTTTACACCTGTAAATAATAATATCTTGTATGTGCGAACATATACGCGTGTGGCCATATATGTCTGTATATATTTATATAAGCATGTTTATATACACACACAAGCAAGAGAAGAGATAGTCTTTCCAAACAGTCTGGGAAATCTCTGGGACTCCACAGCTGGCAGTGCATTACTTTTATTTAAAGAAAACTTATGCAAAAAGCTTATGTGCAGTCAAAAACTTCCCAGCTCTAATTAATATATATATGAAGTGTAAACAGATCATGAAATATTTTTTTTTAGTGCTTAATACATAGAAATGTCCTGTGTTGATGCTAATGAAAAAGTAATGCCTGGTGTATTTCACATTGCAGGGCCTGGGGACACAGATCCATGGAAAAGCAATTCATACCAAACTGCTTTACAAGTGCAAAAATTCTGTTAGCCTAAAGCTACAGCGCTGCATAATTGTACGGGGGATGGGGGGGGGGTTGAAGGCAGAAAAACCCCAGCCCTCCTCTGCCCTGTATCTGCAGCACAGTCATTTATTTCAAGCTCTAGTAATGGGTCATTCTCTCAAAAATGATGACACCAATATTTCAGCAGAAAGGATTTTTAATCTACCATATTCTCAGTGTAATCTAGACAGCTCCTCGTTACCTAACTGAATAGTCTGCTTTTCCAGCTGATTCTCAAGGTCTGATCGTTGCAAGGGAAGTTAAGGGACTGTGTGAAGACCATGAAAACCCAACCCTCTCCCCTGGAGAATAGCCTCTTAATTGTAATAGCCCATTTTAATCATTGTAATTGTTTAAAATATTATGAACAGAGGGAAATAAGGAAGATGATTGTGCTTCAGCAGTCACAATCTTTTGTTGTCACCTAAGCTTATTGGAGATTTCGCTGTGTATAGTCCCAATACTTCCTTCACATATCAAGTGGTCTTAATTATGTGGGCAGCTAGAATGCCCCTAGAGAGAGAGGCTTGGATAGCAAAACAGCAGGTAAGAAATGCCTCCTCCTTACTTCTTTGTTTCCTCCCAGTCCCCTGTAGCTAAGGCTGCATATGTGGCTGTCTCTGTCTTTGTGACACTTTAAATGTGAAACAAGTAATTTAGTTGAAAATTTTCTGTTATTTTTTTTACATGCTTCATATGCTGGGTTAAAATCCATTAGCATATAACAAAAATCGGAGCAGATGTAGTGCAACAGATTCCTTAAGGGAGTCCATATTTTTACATATTTTGTAATAAGGAAACTGTCACTCCCAGATGGTATCTAGCTAATACTGGTGGTTTGCTTGCTGATAACATACTAAAAAATAAAATTAATTGTATTCTATTTGATGACAATGAAGCCATTATCATATATAATTCACTCTTAAAGGAAACGTCCAAATGATGGTCTCTCGCAATAACTAGGCTTTCTCGGTCTCTCTGCCTGTCCCTTCTCCTCTTCTTCTACCTCGAAAATTCTTTCAGAATTTGTCGCAGCAGAAACCTCCAGCTGCAAACTGTAACAACCGTTCGTTAGCAAAGCTGGGAACCAGAGTTAATTTGTACAGGGAATCTGGGCCAGCAGTACCTCAATACACTTACCATAAGCTTTGTCCTTTACCAGGGGTTCTGAAACTGCTCTGGTTTAGATGTCACTATTATTTTTTATAGCAAAAGGAAATAATTAACCTTATCATTGATGTTACTGAACGGTACCTATATCGTCATTGTCTGGATTAGTGCAGGAAGTATCCAGAGCTGATATTTGGTGTGGACGTGAAAGTTCGGGCAACCCTTTGTATCCAGAGTCTTACACAAACATAGCATCGATCTGTAGAACCTGTTTGGTATAAAGTTAAAAACTCTCAAAATATTAAAAAACGTCCTGAGAACAGATGTTTTTCTTATACAAAACTGCTCAACTCCTTCCTTTGTGGGTGAAATATTCAAGACGTGTTAAAGACTGCTCAGTTACAACCTGGTGAGAGGTGAATGATTTGGCTCACCAGAGTTAAGGGTTTGGGTTAGTTTTATTGATGTGTAGATACCAGAATGAGGAGCTCAGAAGGATTTTCCTCTTCTTTTTCTATCCTACGACAAAAATATCAAAGTTTTCAGGAAATCCTTGAAGAAACTGCCCTTGAAATTGAGGCAGTATGGTAAAAAGCAGTAGGGGAAGAGAGATTTTTCCTTCTCAAAGTTGACCTTGGGCAGAGAGTGCTGGCCTTCCTCACACTTCGTTATGACCACAGCACTGGTTCCCCAGGCCAAAGACAATATGTGGGTGTTGATACCTGTCTGCAGATGGGAAAAGTAGAACAGAGGGGCGAAGTGACTTTTACCAAGTCACAATATCACTTAGTGCTAACACAGTAATGTAACCCACATGTCTCAATCCCCAGTTCATTGACCTGTCACTGCCTTAGCACAGAGGATAGAGTGAAGAAGGGAAGAAATTTCTTCCAGTGGTGTTGTGTGTGGAAAACCAAAACTATCTAGCTCTGCAAAATAGCAGGGTTTGCAGCACTGGCTAGTTTAAATAACTAGTCAAGCAAACATCTAACCTGATAATAGTGATTTCCTCATCTCTGACTGTAGAGAAATAGGGTGAGGCATGGTGTCTGAAGGGTTTAATGTGCCTGACTGTGTTTGTTCTAGGTTATTTATGCCCTTTGCTTAATTTCCCTTCTGGCAGATTTGAGATTTGGTAGAGAAGGACAATGTTGTAGCCATCTCTGTCACACTGGTCAGAGGAGTTCAGGTAGTGCAGGAAGTGATTTTATACACTCTTGAGGCTATTACCCTACCTTGGTAACTCATGGCCAACACAGTCCCCCATAAAAATACCTGAAGTTAGTGGTAGATATTGCAGAGGAAGAAAATCTCTTAACTTACATGTAATTTTGACTAAAATACTATTTTATTTTAAAAAATCACAGATCAAGGCTTGGAAAGTACAGTGCAAGTCTTAGCAACTTGTAGTCCTCCATCTTCAGTTACAAGGTTCTTAAATCATCAGCAAGCATTATTTTATTTAATTTTGTCTTATTTTATTTTGCTTTAATTTATTCCATTTTAAAAATGAAACAGCTTTGTGAATGTAACAAGAAGGTAGTGAAATTTCAGCCCCTGAGTGGAATTTGTCCTAGGCTTTCATCTTTCCTTTCAATTCAAAAAGAGAAGACCCTTCTTCCTTGGTCTTCCTTTGTCTGGTATCTCGCAAGACCTATTCTTGGAAGGTTGCAGCCCCAAATAGCAGAAATCTCATGAAATAGCAGTTCCTGTCACATTTCAGTTACATGGTGACTAGAGCCCTTTAGAGATTGTCCTTAGTCACTGGGAATTCTGGGGTTTGGATAACAGATTTTCTCAAAAAGAATCTACGTAGCTTTGAACGCTCTGAACTCAGTTTGTAATCCTTGTCTTCACTGGTATTCAGCATTACCTCTTTGCCCTTTTTCTAATGCATTAAGTACTAGACAACTGTAATATTTTATTTCGAATGATTTGCATTCAATCTTTAAATATCTCTTGAATAATAGGATATTTACATCTTCAAACTCCCCTATTGTATCTTAGCTGTTATTATGAGATGTCCATACAGAAGACACATGCCACAAGAGGCAACATTGCTTTTATATTTATGGGTCTTAATTCATACCTTTTCTCTCTCAGCCTTCCTCATTAAGACATCACAGCTGATGTGTTTTCTCCTCTGTGTTTTAATGCCTGAGCAGAAGATGTATTTTATTCATGATTTGGTAGGAAATGTGTCTGGTGGGAAGGAATTTGGGCACCATTAAAGCAACCTGAAATTCCATTGTGGACACTGGGAGGCAGCTCTTTCTCCTAGCCATATAAAGCATCTGCTTAAATTCTCAAGTGTGGAATGTGCAGACTTGTTAGGCAAGATTTAACAGACTGTTTGGCACTGAGTGTAATTTTCCCAAAGACCTGGCAGTGGAAATAGTTTAAATAATAGTTTGTCAAGTACTCGTCAAGAGAAATGCTAATTGATGCCTCCTCTGAATCCATCTCTGCACAGCACCGGAAGGGGAATGGGCATTTCCTGTTTCTTTCCTCCTCAATGGAAAGAGTTGCTTCCCAAGAGGCTGTTAATGTTAGGTTAGATATATCCCACCTACAAGATGATTCTGTAATGTAGATTAGTTCATGGCAAGTATGTATGAAGCATGCTTTATTTATTAAGTATTTTACTGAGTCATGTGTGGCTTCACAAGCATATAGTACATTCTTCAGTGTCAGCATTACTAGATGACCTTTTGCCAAATGCCATTTTGAACCTCTCAATGACATCAATGTTCTGGCATCTTTCTTTTCTTTGTTTGGAGTTTCTGGGTTCCATCTAGCTCTGAAAACCAACAGTGGGGACGTAGGAGAAAGTACAGATGTGACTGTAGGACTGGAACGCCAGCTGGCCACAGTGCTAGAGAGCAGCATTGTAGGGCCGTTGGGTGAAGGGAATCTGAACTTTTGCAATAAATATTAGAGAGACCAAGACTTTGAATGGATTTGGAAGCTGAAACCAGAAACCAGATCTAAATGTCAGAGCATGTCCCTATCTACAGACTAAACTGAACTGAATGTTCAGACCCCAGCTTTGGCAATGAAATCAAAGCCATAAATCCAAATCTGTTTTTTGTATTTCAGACCCTCTTGTAATGCTAATAATACTTTGCCCTTTCACAGTCTCCAATATTTTAGAAACTTTGAAATGATTTTTCAAATGAATCATACTTGCCAGTCGGACTCACATGAGTAAGTTGGCTGGAAATGCCACCATAAAGCAAGGGCAGGGTTGGGCTGGGGCTGAATTTGTGCTCTCTTTGTAGCTGTTCATGGACACTGAGGCTATAAGGTTTTATCTCTATAACTCTTCCAATGCAATCCCTGTGTCAATAGCCCCAGCTCCATGTGTCTTGGATTCCCACAACTTCCTAGGTGCAGGTGTCTTGCAGGTCTTCACCTTGACTCATTCCCCTGCTACTGCCAGAAGGATTTTACGGAGAACAGGAGAAAGTGGTGGACGTTCTCAGTGCAGCGAAGTCAAGCTTTGCTTTCTCATTGAGTGGCTACCGCTATATTAGAAGTTTTAAAAGGCTCCAAGGGCAGTGAGTGGCAGAGCTGAGACTAAAGCACAGAACCACTGGATCTGCGTCTTCTTCTGAGCAGCCGCGTCCCTTTGTTTTCAGGGAGAATAGGATTATTTAGCATCAAAGGTACCAGTAGCAGATACAGGACATCTTCATTCATCATGAATAATGCTGTTAGTGAGAAATAATAGTATCCCTTAGTATTGATGATGATATATTTAGCGCTAGCAAAGCCTTCTGCTAAGAGAGTTCTCTAGTGAAGTGAATTATGGAATTTTACTACCTGAGTACAAGGACTGATATAAATGATCAGCTCCGTGGCAATGAATTGGTTTAAAAAGGCTTCATAAGAACTTGACTAATGCTCATAAATTAACATTAAATATGAGATGGGTTATCTAATCACACGCTTTCAGACAAATTCCTTTTTAATATGTATGTACACTGCTGCTGGAAATACAGGAGATATATCAGAGGAGATATTTCCTGCCATAAATGGTTACGTTTGATAACTCCATATTATTTTCATCGTTTTTGTCAGTTGCAGAATTTCTTTCTTTATCATCAAAATTTCTATACAGAATCCACGTTAAAATAACATCTAGCAACAACTGTAACCCTATATATGCCTGTGGTTTCAAACTAAGGCTGGGACTGCTTTATTCCTTCGCTGTGAAATACCAGAATAGTGGGTTCATTTCTTTCAAGTAAAGGTGGGTTTGAGTCACTGAGCTGCTGTGTATCTTCTGCAAACTGCTGAGGCTCAGGAACATCCCAGGGCATATCCATTGCAGCTCTTGGTATATGTGGCATGCCGTGCCACTCACCAAAGATATTGGTGGGAAGACTTGGTGAACTCACCAAAAGCTCTTCTGACCTATCCTTCAGATTAATCTGAATGAAAGAAGAGTAGAAGGCAAATACAGAAAATGTTTTTCTGTCCCGTGGATTCAGTGGGTAAGGGAACGCTGGTGCACCAGGTTAAATCTGATTTTTTAGTTTTTCTTGTACCACTGCCTTCTGGCCAGTACCACAATGAAAAACACCAGCTCAGTTCAGTGTTTTGAACTCTGAACAGCGACATTTACTGTACTTTGTGGTGCTTGTGATTCAAACGATTGCCTTCTCAAGCTGACAGAGGAGATATGCGGTAGAAAACTGCTTCCACCTGTTGGAGTGGCTTGCATTTTAAGCAGGGTTAACTATGGAGCACCATTTGGAAATAGTTTGTAAAATGCTTGAATCCTCTGGGGCTGGTTGTATTATACACCTTGTAGTTGCTGAACATTTCAGGACTTTATCTCTAAGTCAATCAACTGGGGATCAAGCAAGAGGGCTGAATAACAGCTTTACTAATCAAAACAATTTTCTGAACATTGTTGAGTTCCAGGGAGTTTTCCCTGCCATCTGAAAACACAGTAAGAGGATGCCGAGAGCAGAATTATAAAGCAAGCCCTTTAAATCTTGTTGTACTTGGAGTTTGATTTTGTAGACTTTACAGTGAGCAATAATAAACTAATTATGATTAAACAGATAAGGAGGACTCTTAAGAGTCAGCCAGGAAAGTCTTTCATAAATAACCAATAAGGAATGCTTGGTCTCCGAGTTGACATGCATCAGGAAAGCTTGGGTTTGCCTTTTCAAACTCAGTTCTTAAAAAAAGAGAACCCACCAAAATACCCCCCAAAATCCCAAACCAATAAAACCAACCCCAGAACAGTGGAATAAAATATATATTATTAGCATTAAATAAGTTTCATTTTATCTTAAATCACATGACATCTTTCTGACCCAAAAGAACTGGCTCTCAGTCGTCGTGAAGCAGCAACTATTACTATTATTATGTAGAAAAATTTGGATCTAGATTTAGACATCCTCAGAGAGCAAATAGTTTGGATCTGGGTTTCTGTGTTTGATCTATTTTGAATAGTATTTGGGTTTCACAGTTGTAACTAGGCAGAATTTATTCTGCTTAATACGTGAGCATTTCTTCCCAATAGGTTAGGTCAGCTGTGAGGTTTAATCAGTGTTCAGATTTCTGACATGCTGCTCAAGGGCATATAATCTGAGCAAATAAACAGCCAAGGAAATGACTGTATACAACAGAGATGATGTAGGATTGCAGGGGATCATTTCCACTCAGGTGTTTGTGGTGGTAGTGTCTTTTCATGGCAGATAAGAGATGACATGCGGTATTACACTCTGTATTGCACCAATATGTATAAAATAAATAGTTGCTGTTGTTTCCCCTTTGGAGCACTGTTGTCGAAAGGACTGAACTGAAAATGTTTGTCCCTCTTTGAAGCATGCTGCTACTTCCCACTGACATTGCAAACATTTGGTGTCTTTTATAAAATGAGCACATTTTCAGCTCTTTCCTTCACTTTGCTTTAAAGAGAATTTTTATTCTGATACTGTCTGGGTAGTCCTAGTCCTATTCTAGTTCTATTTATTTCCTACAGTTATAGGAAAAAGGCCAAATTAAGGCCTCAGCTTTTCACTAACACAGTGTGTCAAGACCAGTAGTGGGGACCAGAATCTTCTTTTTCCCATGGTGTCCTGTCCATACTTGACAGTACTTTGGAGAAGAAGGGGCATTCAGCCAAGGAATGGAGCTTAGACGCTACCATATCAGCCTCAAATATTTATTTAATTAAGTCATCATCAGGATGGAAAAATACTCTCAGTTGCCAGAGAGAAATGTTCCAAGCTCAGGGAGGGTCAAAGTGCATGCTTGCAAGTTATATGTTACCAGACTTCAACAAGAAGCTTCACAAAATATTACCCTTTGGTCTAGAGTAAACCATTTATGTTATGGATGCTTTGGCTAGCAAGAAGGAGAGGGAGAAGGTCTGGGAAATGTGCTGGTTTGGTGTCCCACTAGAGTAATCCTGCCTTAGAAACAGACTCACTTGGCAGCTATTTTAACGTCAAGTGGTGTAACTGGACATATACAGCAAGGCTGAAGAACACTGGAGGATAGGAGTAAATGGGACCACATCAGACAGAGAGAGCAGCCTCCTGCTATAGCAGACAGCTACAGGATCCATAATGTCCTTCAGAAACTCCTCAGTTACCTCTGCACAACTTAACTCTATTGCCAAAGGAGTGACTAGGGAGCCTGAGAATCACAAGCTCCGGCCATTTCATACAGCTGCAGAAATTTTTGCCACTGAGCCACCAGTGGCCCAAAAAACCCTCCCAAATCCCTTTATCAGCAAAGCTCCTGAGGGCTGGAACGTGAGCTTTCGAGTCTGTGCAGCCAGAGACACAGCCCTGCACCAGCAGGCCACCACTGTGAGCTGGCTCTTCATCTGGTACAGATTGGCCTCATTCTTCCATGCCGGGCTCGTACTAAACGTTACTCCTGTGCAATGTTTGCTGTTGTTTTAGATAGGACTGAACGTTTTTAAGAAAGGTTTGGGAAGTACAGCTTGCCTTAGACAACTTCTGGTAAGTAGCTCGTATTTGCTGCTCTTCCCCTGTGGGGATGCTTATGAATGTTAGAGACAAAAATCCTCTGGCAGGAGCAATTTAGCAAAGGTAGTGTGTATTTTAGAGAGGCCTCTCAACTTTCCAGTCAGTTCGGTTGCTGATTTTTAAATAAGTCTTGCAAGGATCACTCTCAGCTTTTTAATGCTCATCTGATTGGCTTCATTTGTCTCTTTGAGGGGTATGTTGCTGCAGTATTTTCGTGTTCCAGGATCTCACCAATTTCTCATGCAAATTACCCTTGTTAATCATCTCTCAGGACAACCATGCAGTCCTTTAGCTAAGTTTTCTTTGCTCAGTGAAACAAGTCAAATGCATTCAAAACATACAGGAGTTTTTCAATAATCAATTCAGGAGCATTTGCCCAACTAGCAATGAAGAGGCACCAATGGGTAAGGCTGACAAAAGCTAGGGCAGAGGAGCAGATCGTTTGGCCACATGACCAGTTCCTGATTGCTTAAGCTTTCAGTGCTGCAAGACCTTCCAATCTCAGTGAACGATGTGGAAATAGGCTTCATTTGTCTATGATAGAGCTGTCTTCACATGGAAGCATGAGTGAGACTGACAAATATCTCCCCTGCAGTTATAGCTCATTGGGTCATTGGAAAAAAAGTAGCTTGTGCAAGTAGAGAGACCTGTTGAATGCAATAGGAGGATCTTATGGTTTTCAAAGGGAGGATGGCTGTATGTTGATTCTTCAAAATTTGCTTCCTCAAAAGCGAATCCTCCTGCGATTCGTTCTTATGGGTTCCTCAGCCTGGAGAACCACACTGAGGGCAGCAAGTATGGTTTTGCTTTTAGATGATACCACATAAAAATGTGAGTCAGCTCTGGAATGGGGAAATCCAACTGAAAAGACACTCTTGACTTCTCCCACGATGCAACAAACTGAAATTTCCTATGAATTATCAGCAATGTAGATTGTTGTCTTGCTTGAAAACCAGAAGAATTGGCTTCAAAATTTGTTATTTTCACCCAACCCCGGTTCTGGTGATCTTCCCAGACACTGACCTTTTTTTTTTTTTTTTTCCCCAAAAAATATTGCTTTATATTCTCACTGGCCCTAGCCAAAGTCATTACTTTCCTCTTTGTCATACTGAGACTTGATAGCATTGTAATTATTTCTGACATATGGTATCATCTATCCACCTCTTCTTCCAATATGTCCAAATAAAAGAGGAATGCCACTGCAGCCACTAGACCATAGTTTGCGTTAGTTAATACCACCCATGCCTCTCCATTTGTGGTGGGGCATGGACCTGAACCTCTTGTGCAGGGAGATGTGCTGTGCTTGGAGATGCGGAGTTTTGCTCTCTTATTTCAGCTCCCTCAGAACTGGAAATTACAGCTCCAGTTTACTTCTCTAGTTTTGTGGCAGAAGGCCAATGATTCTGAGAGCTTTTCCTTTACCTTCATTAACCCCCAAATGTTGCTGTATTCAAAACATCCATGGAGAGTGTATTTATCATTCATTTTCTGTTCATGTTGATGTGGGAAAACACGTGCAATCAATATTGAATCTCTTTCAAAACAACTTAAAATGAGAATACACGTTGGTCTAATCTAAAACTAATCACGATGATAAATGGTGAAAAATATGCCAAAAAGTGGAAATCCTGTTTTCAGAAGTTCTTTCCTTATGTGTATGTGTATGTGTATGTACCTGCATATATTTCTTTTGCTTACCAAGAAATTAGATCTCAAGTAAGAATTCCATTAGAAAGAAAAATATTGCTTTTAATATTTAAGTTTGTGCTCATATCTAAAGCTCTCATCTCTAGTTTTATACATCTGCCATCTATTGAAATGTAACTTGGTCATATATTTTATTTACCTGTATAAAAAAAATGGCCACTGGTGCATGTTAAAAAAAGAAAAAAGGTAGATTCAGCCACATTAATCTCTCTTCCACAGTTATTTCCTTATGCAAAACAGAACTGTAAAGCAATATAAGCTGTGAAACATAACTGTCCTGTATATTCATGGCTCTGCAGCTAGTTTGCAGTCCTCCTTGCACACTAAAAGTAAATGCCATGGTGTTGTTAGAGAGATGGGTGCAATTAAATGTCAATTAGACCGTGGTTTGGTGAACAGCTTAACTGAGTTTAAACCAACTCTTCTACCAAAAGAGGTCTTGCCCCCACTCCATACCCTACTTCTTGGTGGTTTACTGACCTCCTACCAGTTCTGGCTTATGTCTGGGTGAGACCTTCCGCAGCCACCCAGATCAAGGAGCAGACTGCTGAAAACCAACCTGTCAGACAAAAACATTCCTTTTCTATTGAGTTTTCTGCCAGAACAGAAGTGAGTGGCCAAGGACTGGAGAAGGAGAGGGCTGCTTTGCCATCTGAAGCTAGTACTCAGGAGTTACTGGTTCCGGTATCTCCAGGAAATCACAGTGGGAAGCAGTTGTTTCTAATGTGTGTCCACAGGCAAAATATTTCTAGGCACTGCAGAAAATTAAGTGGTTTGGGCCATGAATAGTTTTCATTGAGAAGAGGCATTTTGGGAAAGATTTACATTTTGGATTCACACACAGAAAAGGACCTCATTACTTCTGTATTTTAAAATATCCTAAAAGATATTCCCCATAAGAAATGAATTTGCTAATAACTATTTCGGAGGCTTGCAATAATTTTGTTTGTCCCAAGTCAAGATGAAAAATCATGAGCGCTGCTAAAACATTAGGTGGTTCGGTTCTGCACATTTTGAAGGAGTAACTTCAACATTTGACATAACTACGGCTTCTCACGGTGCATAAAGTTAACCAGCTATACACGGCTTTGCCTCATTAGGTCAGCAACGCCAGCCATCAAGACAAGGCAGCTGGCTTCTCTGATATTGTTAAAGAAATCATAAATACATGCACACATGCTTGTAGCATCAGTTCCCAAATGAAGACATAAGATCACAGAACTGTTCAGGGGGTAGCATCAGTAACATGGATTATAGTAACAACATGGCGAGTTAATTTAGGGCTATAAATATCTTGTTTTTCTGTTATGGTTTTAATCTTTATTAAATTGAATGATTCTTACTTATTTTAGTTCACATATGCATATGTTCCAGTATGCGTACATAGGCTTGTAAGACTATAACATATTTTGCAAAAGTCTTCTAAGGCATAAATAGTGTTAGTACAAAACCTTATGTGAGAAAACACACAGATACAAACACACACTCGGGCTTTAGTATTTCCCTGTGCGTTTTACAAACAATGGCAAACCATTCATGTTGTGGGTTTGTTGTGTTTTCTTTTTTTTTAAAAAAAAAAAGTATGCAATATTTTTTGCATTTCTAAGAAGAATTTAAAACATCTTTTTGCTTTCTATGCTTGTTTTAATGGGTTTGCATATTACTTTTCATCTATACTCAGTATTTGAACATACACTTATCAGACGCCTGTTTTCTTTGTTGCTTGTAATTATTGAGTAAGTAAGAATCATAGCCAAGTAAGTCTGTGTGGTATTACATCTGGAGTAGCGGACTCTAGCAACGTCGTGCTTTGCAGAGCTTCTACTCTCATAGATTTGATCTTAATGATGGGCTACACTTTCATCTTTAAAAAAAAATCATTTTCCGCAACTCACTGCTTTTTATACCTCAGCTAGAAAATGCTGTTTATTGTTCAGTTTCTCTTGCATACAGTGTTTGTATCTATAATTGAAGCTTAAAAGCTAAGAGCTTGAATAATTCAATCAGAAAGCATATTGTTTTTACTGTTCTCAGTATGAATTCAAACGATCACATTATTGTGATGTTATGATATCTGAATGTATTTATTTTTCCTTGCACAGTCATAGTAGGCAGCATCTCCTTCCAGAAAAAAAAAAAAGCAGAGGAGAAGGAGAAAAAAAAAAACAACCGAGCTTTATCCATGCTGGGGTCCTCTGGTCTAACTTAAGCAAATGAGATATCTTGTCCCCTCCAGCAAGCGCCTGGTCTGTTGCTAAGACTCTTTCTATCAGTGCTGCTGCATGCGCTGAAACTGGCCCCGAGGCTGAGTGTGATCGTGTCGGGTAGGAAACGCATCACCTCCTCGTTTGAAGGCACCTCAGTTACTGAGCGTGTCACTGATACTACGCTCTTGGCTGTTAGATGTCAGCTCAGTAAGGTAGGGAGAGAAAGCATCCCTGCTTTCTCTACTACAAAATGCCTTGTGGAATTACAGAGAGAATAGCTCCGTGCAAGCTCCGTTGGACACCTTTTCACCTCAGAATTAGCTGGTTTACTGTAGAACAAATGGAGGTTCGTATGTTTTGTGTTTGGCGCAAATTTTCTTATGCCTATAAAAGAAAAAAAATCCTGATGTTTTAATTAAATTATTGACTAACGTATTCACTGAATGATTTGTGTCAATGCCCGCGTAAAACAAGAGCATTGAAAGAAGACTAGATGAAATTGTGGTATCTAATGCAAGCACCATATATTTGATCTCACCTGAACTAAACAGCAGTTTTTTAAATTGATAGAATGTTTCACAATGCACCACATGTGACTTTTGGCTTAGTATGGCTGAAGCAGTTGCTAAGAATCACCAATAAGGATCGATTATTTTTTTTTCTGATTGTTATATTTGGATAAATCATTATATATAATCACCTACTCTTAGACAGTTCTGTACCTGTGGAAGCAGGCCCAGGAAGAAGAGCTGTCCTTACTCCCAGAACTGTGACTCTGAAATTTTCTGATTTGTATAGATTTTTATTATGTCCTTAGCATAATTTCAGCACAAACGAAGGGCTTAGCCAGACTCCCATGGCGTGTCCTCCGGGTGCTGAACAGCTTAACATCTTTTTCTGTGCTTACCAAGCTTAACGCCTGTAAATCAACCACTCCATTATGCCATAATTCCCCGTATTCTTAATTCAAAATAACAAAGTTAGCAGCAATATGTGGATAATGAGAAACTACATAGTTTTGGCCTGTGTATGATCCTCATTCATTATCTTTTCCCCTTTCCATTTTTTTCCAGGAAATAAAAACCCCTTTTATTTGCAAATCCATCCGTATCACTTTATAAGGCACATTATTAGGAAATAGCATGATTTATTGAACTGAGGCATCTCAGTAAGGCCTAAATGATACAGTCTGCTAAGAAACTCATTTTTTTGATGATAGACCTGATCATAGGGGTAACACCAGGAGCCCACTGCCAAGAAAACCTGCAGTAATAAACTTGCAGAAAGCTTTCACTGCCGCCTATCACTGATGATGGTTCCCCCGTCTCTTACCTCAAACATTGCCCAAATGGGGATGTACGAGCATCTCCCAACTGGCTGTCTTGTGAGGTAAAATGAAGAAAGCCTTAAACTTCACAATTGCCAATAATGAGCAATCATTACTCAAATTACACCAAGCACTGATTAGGTTTAAAGTAATGAAGAAAACAACACGATCAATCATCATCAACCCAAAAGAAGTCAATCTGTGCTAGAGATACAGCAAGATCTTAGTGGAGGGCTCCATCTACAGGGTTTGGGAGATGAGAGAGAAAATCCTTTGCATCACAACATCTGAAACAGATTCCCTGTGCTCCCCACTCTGCTCACATTTCTCTTACCCATCTCCAAAAGCCACACGTGAGGGGTTTTTTTTTTTCATTTCTTTAGCTGCACAAAATTAAAAAGGGCCTTATCAAAAAACTAAGGTAGGAAAACTTTTTGGAAGGACATTTTGCTGCTGTTGGACTGGAATGCCTGTTTAAAAAAAAAAATCACCGGTGTTAAACACCTAACATCTATCAAATAGTAAAGTTATACTGAAAGCTCTGACTGAGCGAACAGCATCAATGGAAGCTGAGGTTTTTAATGCAATTTGTATTAATAGGTTCTAGCCACAGAAATAACACAGGAAAAGCACAAATTGCACAGGAAATTCCCATTTGTCAATTTTCATCAGCTGCTAAATAGAAAATTACAAACTAACACAAAGTTTATTTTGAAAATCAAGAGAAAATTCATCCAATGCCACATCTCTTAGGCACAGAATAGATTTTGATACCAGATACAGACTGGCTCTAGTAAAAAACAACCCACTGTATTTTAAAAATAGGAAAATAAAAAGAATGAGAGTAGGTATGTTACTATTCTATGTAAATGTGTTGTATATCTAAACTTCAAACAGAATAATTATTTTAAAAGAAAGTTATGCACAGAAAAATAAAAAATTATCATGCCAATTCAAAGTCTGCTGAACACAACAGAAGTTTCTCTGTTGACTTAATTTACTTTTTAGTTGGGCACAATCATTACAAATTATGAGATACAAGTGAAAGCCTAGTAAAAAAGGCATGACTGAAGGAAAATAAAAAATAGCAAACAGCTATTCTAGTATCAGTTTACAATATAAGGCCATTCATGGAGCAGTCCTAAAGGAAAATTTCTAACTTTTCATACTTTTGCTTTGAGCCATTCAGTACCATGCAGCAGAGGATGGTCTCTCTCCTACAGAGTTCTGTAAGTGGCCTGAGATAATCTATAGGAGGAATGTCATCATCCCTAAACCTTCACACTTGTTTGGAGTAATTTCTGTTAAAACATTATTCCAACATCCTATTTCAGCAGTAGATTTAATATAGCTTACGTAACATGCTTTGTGTTTGTTCATAATCAGGAAATTATTAGCTAGTTGAGGAATTTTCATACTGAATTTTCTTTTTTTTTTTGAAAGACAAAGACAAGCGTGTGGCTGTGTACCTGGCTGAGTTATGGATGAGTTTGAGTGCTTGCTTAAATAAAGCACTGTGAGGAGTTTTTCAAGGATAAAAAGCAGGTTGGGAATTCAGTTATTTGCAGAACACATTTTAAAATAGGTGATTATTTTGAGATTCTTGTGTCTTTACTCCTGATAGGCCCAATTCTGGAAATACATAATCTTCATGCAAGCAATAGGGCCATGCACTTACAGAACGGTCGTGGGCAATGTGGGCCTATAAATATTAAATGGCACCAAAGTCTTTTTGAAGAAAAAATTATTAGGTTGTTTATTAAAATTTTGATTTACTTAAATGAGCCTTAAATAATATTTATTACCTTTGACCCCTTCTGCCTTGCAATGGAGAAAAAATGTCATCTGCACCAACATGCTCAAAAGTTCATCTATGTTCTTCTGAAATTTTAGCTTCTCATACAGTTTCTCCATTTCTGTTAAAATTATATTTTCTTGTAATACCACTGCTAATTTAATGCAAACATTGAATCCGCTCAATAAAAAAAAGACAAAAACCAAGAAAGAAACAAAATCTTGCTAGAAGATGTTGACCATTGCACGTATGTTTTGCAAAGTTTTTACACCATACTTTTTAAAAACATACTTGGATTGACCATCCCTGACAACAATAATAAACTATTTCCATGGAAACTCAGGGGAGAAAACAGTGGAAATCTCATCAGCGAAGCAGAGTAGGTAGTGATGCTGACTAGAGAAGGAATGACTTTTAGCACAAGGTAAAGCAAGTCAGTTGTTAAGATATTAAACCAAAAAATAAATCATAGAATCATAGAATGCATTTGGTTGGAAGGGACCTTCCAAGGTCACCTAGTCCAACCCCCCTGCAGTCAGCAGGGACATCTCTAACCAGATCAGGTTGCTCAGAGCCCTTTCAAGCCTAGCCTTGAATGTCTCAAGGGACAGGGCATCCAGCACCTCTCTGGGCAACCTGTTCCAGTGTTCCACCACCCTCACAGTGAAGAACTTCTTCCTAATGTCTGATCTAAATCTACCCTTCTATAGTTTGAAACTGTTACCCCTCGTCCTAGTGCTACATGCCCCTGTAAACAGTCCCTCCCGAAATCCTTCGGTTCTGATTGATTGTTTCGGACATTTTAGAAAAAGCTGTAGGGCGCTGAGGCAACAGTTATCTCTCAGGAAACGGGAAGGTAAAGTCAGTCCTGGTGGAGACGAGCTTCCCATGGACTTTGTGCGGTAGGGTGCAGGGACTTGCAGGGCACAGCCTGAGCTCGTGCAGTGACAACTGGGAGCACTGCTCCTCCCCACAGGTGGAAACAGCATCACTGAGGGCTCTTTCACTGCAGGTCGCAGACATTGCTGTTGTAATTAATAGGTAGCTGGCTGGGCAATGAGGTATTGTAATCACAGCAGAGAACTGTATTTAAGCTTTCTTGATGTTGTTGGATAACAATTGGTTTGTGCCGCACAAGTAGAGAACAAGGGTCAGTAGAATCTTTAAAGTAATCTCTAAAAAATGTCTTCTAAAGCCCTGTGACCTCAGTGCAGTGCAGAACAACATCTCAAAGCACCACTTGGAGAAGCAGAGCGGTCTATTGATTCTGCAAGACTGGGATTTATCTGGCACAAAGACTTCAAGAGAGGGACCTTGCCCCAACATATTGTCCAGAAGCAATAAACCCCAGGTATTTATGGGTCTCTGTTGGAAGAAAATACAGATTTCATAGTGCCTCTCATGCTCTGAATCTCCCACAGGCCCACTGGGGACTATCCTGCTCTACTTGGATCGAGATCCTTGTACACTAAGAAATGGCAAGAAAGTGCTCTTGAGTCCAGGTTTCTGCTCCCCTTTGTAAGAGGTCTCCTAAGTATGAAACTTTGGTAGAACAATTTCTAGGAGCAATTTATTGGTCTAACAGATTATCTGAGAAGTACTTGGTCTGAGTACTTGTCTCCCTTCCACAGGGATCATGAAAAGGAAGCTCCCTTAGCCTTTCAGTTCAGAGAAAATCTAGATAAGAATTGTAGAGGAAAACTGAATCTAGGGAAGCTGAGCTCCAGCCATTATATTCAGTCAAGAATGTATCGAGCAAGGGAATACAGAGCTAAAGTTATGGGCAGGGGACTGGGAGTTGCAAAAGAGCCAGCTAGGAATTTCTAGAACGCTTGTCACTGAAAACAGCCCAGACCGTACCTGTTAGTGAAACCAACATCAGTTTTTGCAGAAACATTTTCATGAGCATTTCTCAGGTTTCAGGCAAACAATCTCACCCACCTGGTGGGTGGGAGCAGAAGAATGAGAGTGGGATCTACTTCAATGAATAATTATTTAGAAAAAGTATGACAGTACAGGAGCTTAATCTGGAGCCTAAAGTCATTTATGTTAGCCATGGGAGACAGTTCCTTTCCCAGTTTTACCTCAGAAACACCCTGTGCTGGTACCTTTGCCACACAGAGGAGGAATTATTTTTGTACCGATGTGTTTGTTTTCAGACCAAATGCTTAAGAAGATAGGTCATGAGATAGCGAAAGAGGTTTGAAGAGATCACCTCTAAGAAAACTGTAACCACCAAAACACCCTTTATATGGAAAACCAATAATGTTGTGAATATCTTAAAATAATTACATTAGAAACAGGAAAACATGAGCACATGTGGGTTGAGCCAAAGACGGAATTCTGCTGGTGCTCAGCTTGGTGGTCCTGTGGGTAGGCAGCACACATAAGCAATTGCCCAAGGCAGCAACATTCTTTATTAGATTGATTAAGCACCAGGTTTACTTATTGTCGTTAGTAATGGATGCCAGATTTCTGCTTTGCCTATGGTAATGGGAACCAGCAGAGAGGAAGGGAGTGTTACTGTGAGCGTTGGTCCTACTAGTTCTGTGGAATTTTCACACCTACCTTGTTTTAATGTGGAAACATAACCACAAATGGTCCTCACCCAGCGCTTGCTGCATGATTCATTGTTCTTTCAACCTAAAACTGAGATTGGTGTAAACTGATTTAGGTCAGATAAGATAAATACGGGCCCTTTGTTGTACTATCCAAGTAACTCCTAGGCTTCCTTTGCGCTATTCTTTGAGATTTCATCAGAGTGAATCGTACTAGGGCGGAGCTAGCAGAGAGAAAGCGCAGCTGTTTGCCAAGGAAATGCAGTACTGACCAGAACATTGCATACATAGAGCTACTTTTAATATTCAGATTAGCCAAAAATACAACTCATGTGATTAATTCCCTCACCAGACACACACCTACCCCAGAGAACCACACCACCTTCCTCACTGCAGCCTATAAGGTGTGGGAATGCTTCAAATGAATGGGAACGTGGTATAGATCTAAGGCAGCTGAAGGAAGTGTGAATCTTTGCATTGCCTTCCCATTGTTACGTGTGCTCTGGAGCAGATCCGGGCTCCATAAACTGCTTACGGGGTTTTCTTTGAAAGCCAGTCAGACTCAAACTCCTAAATCATCTAAGCGCTCTTGAGAATGATACTCATAGACTCTGTGTCCACGTGAAGTCTCTGTCACTTCAACTGTCAACATTTTCCCACAAACTTTTGTTATTGGATTAATTTTAAAAATACATGTAGTGGTATAAAATTGATGAGTTCGTAGTTAACTAATAAATGTCCTTTTTCCCTCTTGGTTGTTAACATAAACATTATCAGACGGTTTAGATTTTTCTTTATTGCGACTAATATAGAAGATGCAACATATTTTATGAATAAAACCAGTGCTTTAAATGTAATATATTCAGTCAAGACCTCATGTTTCTGTTTTTAGTTAGCTGGTAAGTTTCTATTTCCAATAGTTTTAATACAAATATGATTAGATTATTTTTAAATGTTATTACATGTTAGACATCACTCATACATTTTTCACTGTAGAGCAAAGAATAAGAAGAAATTTTTACAGTTTGAAAGTTCTCTATGTTAACAGTTAAGTTTTAAAAAGATGGGTAGAAGTTGCCATTATAAGTGCTTTTTTATTTCCGAGATTTTTTTCAGAGAACAGTGTATGCAAATATAAATGTGCATATATATATATTTTACAATCATTTCAGTCTATTGCATCCATATTGATATAATGTTTTTCTATAGGCAGATAAATGTAATTGAGTACAAAGATTATTATAAAGTTTAATAATTTACATCCAATCACCAAATTGAAATTAGAGAAACTATTAATTATTTAGAGATAGAAATGCTAAAACAAGAAAGTAACAAGTACCTTAAGGGAAAAAAAATATCTTTCCTATAGACTTAGGTTATTCATTTTCTATATTTATGATAGATTCAGCTCCTAGGATTCCAGACATTTCTGACCTTTTTAAAAATATGCTAATATGTTGAATTATTAGATGTTTCCTATATTTGTGTTTTGGATAGCTGTCCTCCCTTATTTTCACTGTTCAAAAATTGTAAGAAACACAAAAAGATACTTATACCCGTGTTCTGCTTTTGAGAACTGATGAAGGAATGGGTTTTGCAGCTGAGGCAGGCAGTAACTCACTGTGGAAAATGATCTCACTGTTGCCCCAAATGAAAAACTCATCTCTGCATAATCTTCTCCAAGATCCAACTTTTTCTAGAATCAAATGCAGCAAGCTTTTCTCTTGGGCTGCACAGAACTGGTCTCTGGTTCTATTTAGGAACTGCCTATGGAAAGTTAAGACCTAATCTTTGGCTTTGTCAAAGTGAGCAGGACAAGGCATGGGTGCAGGAAGGTCTGTGCCAAGTCATTTTGTATGACTCACATGATGCTGACAAGAGTTTTGAGTAGGGCTGCCCCTGCAGAGCAGCAATGCCTGCTGAATTAAAACAGAAAAAAAAAAAGATCAGCTGTATCGCAAACAAAATTCCACCTAGCGTCATAAGGAAGAAAATTGGCATTTTGTGAGGACTGGGGGATGTTTGTCATTGTTTGATAAGAGGCCGGTAGAAAGCGGTCAGTGTATCTTAATTTTGATTGAGTTCTTGCTTTTCAAGGGATAACCCTTAAGCATTTCAATTGAAGAAATTGGTAGTTTCCTCCAATACAATCAGGACTGGATGTTAACAACCCATTGTGGTACATAAATGTTAAAGAAATCCTCTGCTCGCTGAAGTCAATCACAGCTTTGCCATTGATTTCAGTTGTGCCAGGATTTCATGCATTATATTTCATTTCAACTAACACTGTTATCATGTTAGGTAACACTTTAAAATATGTTATCTTTTCTTTGTTGGGCAATAGTAGGATGTTCCTTGGCTTATTTTAAATGCTTTAAAAAGGGATGTTTTAAAAATGTAGAGAAGTCATAAATTTCAATTAAAAGTAGTTTCCAGTAGATGCATTTTATCATGACATAGGAAAAAATAGCAACTCAGAGCCCTGTTCCAAAATTCTGCAAAACACATAGAAAATGTATACAGGTGATCATTTAAACAATGTACTTGTTAAGAAGATCATTCCATTTTCTTCCTTATGAAGATAATATCTATAAAGTCCTCACTTCTACAGAAGCATGTCTTGATTTCTGTAGAAGTCTGTTACTTCCATTACCATTGTCATCAATTGAACTTTACTATAAGTGATACAAAGTCAAATCGAAGTAATGGCTATGAAGTTAAAGTGTATGGACTCTTGATAACCTTCAGGATGCAAAAAAAAGTGTTTCAAAAATAATTGAACAGAAATGCACATACATACGTGAGATGATATTGGCGTAGTTCTGACAAGAGCTGCCAGTTTTGTCTGTGTCATCAGATGAAAAGCACTGGTGGCCACATGGACACCAACACAGAGTTATCTGGAAACTGCAAGTATTTTTGGCACAAAAATTTGAAAGGAATGAAGAAAATGCAGGGACATAGGGCTAAAGAGGGGAGACGGTTGATTTTCCAGTTTACTACAGATGAACAAGGATACAAAATCCAGAATTTTGGGTGGGGTAGTTTTTGAGAAAATAATTTTGAACAGATACACTACGTTTATGTTTCATTTGAGCATATGTGAGTGTGTGGTTTTGGTGTGTATAGCTCTGTGCCTGTCTGCGTAGATGGAACATTTCATGCTCTCTGGCTGGCTGTCATGAGTCAGACAGAAGATCACTCTATGTTAAGAATATTTGCTGTTATTTCATCATGTATTACTGTCCCGTGTGGATGGTTTTATGGCTATTTAATGTAAAATTAAAAGAAGACAACCACAAAGGTTTATGGTACAGCAAATTCGGTTGTTCCCTTTCTATTTTTAGAATGGTTTTAATCATTTGAGATACATCTTTAGAGCACACAGATGAGTCATGCTTTAAATAAATTTGTTTGGAAGCACACGTAAATGACTTGAAATGGGAGCACAGAGCTGACTCATGCAGAGGTGAGAACGCAGCACTTTCCATAGTCCCTGTGGCACCACTGAGAAGACAGGCGTAGGGCTGTGTAGCTACCTTGAAAAGCCATAGTGAAGCAGCTATCCTGTGCTCACCGGAGAGCATTTAAATCTTGTTCTTAATAAAGTCAGAGTTAGGTGGGGACCCAAGAATCCAGATAGCTGGCTACAATTTACTCCTTGAACATTCAGGAAGCGTTTGGAAGCAGAAGACATTCGGTAGCTTTATGTTACCATAATCCAGATTGATGTGGACCATATAGACTCTTAAACCATGTGGAAGATTTTATGAGAACACAGGAGCGAGCATATGCTTCTGTAACAAACCAAATACAATATATATGCGTAATGTATATACACACATACGCATGGATAAAAGACACGTATCACTTATATTTGTAAGAAGAGAACCCAAGTGCCATATATTTTGTGAACGTTATACCTGTGCTTTTGTGTATATCTGTAAGAAAAAAATACATGATACTGCAATGTACATGTAGGCATCCATATTGTATGCTCACTCTTACAAGTTTGCACTCATTACAAATACTTGAATTTTTACTCATTTTTGTAGAGCCGTAGAGAAGGGGACTTCTAAGTTCACTTACCTGTTGTCAATTACTGACGCCTCATTACACAAATCACTTGGAAAGCTGATGAGATTTTATCTAACATAGAGGCCAGGTCAATCAATCGTCATCAGACCTGTGGATCTTCAATGGACATTGAAAGGTTAACCCAGTTCTTCAGGGCCTCCATCATGTCAGCAAAAATTAGCAAGAAGGTGGCCGAGTTGTCAATAGAGCACCGAGACAATTAGTTAATGATTAGAATGTTAGCAGTTGGGGAATTGATAACAAAATGAGCCATCCTGGATACATTTGCATGCATTTAGAAAATCTATATAGCTTGGTGGAAAGGGAGGGAAGTCTGTGCATATGCTGCAGTAGAAAATGCCATAAACCAGAATTACATATGTCTGAGTGTAGTGTAGGTTTGGCTGTGCTAAATTAAGTCACTATATCAAAAAAACTGTACATTTCAGTTTATCAGAGTCAGGCACTTGGCTTTACTGATCTACTTAGTAGCCAGCATTAGCAATGACTCTGCTGCCCTGTCATCATAACCCCATTTTCCGCTAAATGATTATGGATTTGATATGTTCTACAGTAAGCACTGGTCCTACCTGTTGTGATTAAACTTGGAGCTTGTTAAATTAGGAGCAAGGTAAAATTAAAAGACTTTCACCTGTTTAGGATTTCATCACTTTATTTTATTCTTGACTTCTCATCTTTCGTAAGAATATTTTGTAAGGCTTCTGCCTGCAATTATCATTTCATTTTTATATCCCTTGTTGGAACATGAAATCCTCTGTCCATATCACTAGGCCAGGGTTCCTTGTGTTGGCTGAAGCTTCTTAGCTAGTTTAGGCATGAAAAATAAATGTTAGAAATTGTCTGAATAATTACTTGGACAAGCGGGTTTTGATCATTTCAAGGTCTCCTTTACCTTTGCACTCTCCATTAGGTTCAGATATATTTCTGATACTCACGACTACATTTAAAAATTGCTCAAATGTTCTGCCATTGAAGTATTGCAGAGATTTATTTTAGGCTATTAGGTTTCTCTCTACCTTTGATGGAAGACTAGTGTAGGCTCTATATCTGAATTGCATTGTCCACCATTATAAACACCCCCTTAATAAGAGACATCCACTCAGTGTCTAACAAAAGAATTCCTTCGATTCTGAGAGCAGCTTTAAGAAGATATATCATATATACTATAGGTTATCTTGTGACCCAATTGTCTTCCTATTGATGTGCTGATACTCGGATTTATGTCTCTGAGTGCTTTGACATACAAGTATCCAATTATATTCAATTTAGATTCAGGTGGCAAAGACCTTCACTTTTACTTAGCTAGCATAGATTTTGTAAGTTTTAAAGAAAATGTCATGAAGGGAAAGGGAAGATTTTCAGATGGCTGACTCCAGCTTTATGTTTTCTACCCCTATAGCCCTCTGCAAACCATAACAATTTAAGTCATAATCATATTTATATGAGATTTAGTGAGAAAGGGGCATGAGATGACCAAGTGGTGGTTTCTGCAGCAGGGAGAGTGAGACATTACAGTCTCCAGCATCTGTTCAGACAGTTTTCAGCCTTACATTTTATAAACAAAAAAGGCATCTCTTTTCCTCCTGTGAGCAATAAAGGGGATGAAAATGTGCTTTAAAGACATCCGCATTTGAATTGTCCCATCTGAAGCAGAAAGCCTAATTGTCTGGAATATTAGTCCTCCATGCCATTGTGATGAGCTTTTATGAGTATCTTCCTCCAAGTGTATTGAAAAACTCAAGTGTGCTTGACACTGAGCGCTAATGTTTCTCTCTACCCGTTGATGTTACCGTCACAAAAATGTGTCATGCCTTAGAGCTGTAACTTCCAAAGCAATTACGCACAGGAAATATTTTGGATTAAGTGAATATAAAAATATCATGGCCAGTAAACACAGTTTCATTACTAGGCTTGTGATCAGTGTTGGTGTGTTTAAGCCACAGTCATATTGTGCTTGCTTTATCCTTTCATTATTCAAAGGATTTGCTTTTCATCCATTAAGTTCAGGTTTAAAATGGGATAGATTCCACATTATTACATCTGGAGTTATTCAGCTATGATCAATTGAGCTGTACCAGATTAACCAAGGGCAAGCTGTTGCCCATAATGTCATAGTAACAGTCACAAAGAGAGACACGTTTTCTATAGAGCATTGCAAACCCACACTGTGGGGTTGTACTCGTAGTACCCAGACTTCTGGAACCAGATGCATTCCTCCTTTTCACCTGCTCCTACAGAGGAAGCCTTTTTCCCCTGGGATGTCTTGTCATCCTGCCTCTTTGACCTGATGGAAATGGTTAAACGTCCTTGATGAAAGTTTTCTTCTTGGCATTTTGTTGAAATGCTGCTTGTGCTTTAATGCCACCATATAGATTCTTTAAGGATGGTTTCTGGTTCCCTAAAGAAATTCCACAATAGCTGTTGCAACTATCGCCTTTCTTGTTTCTCATTTCTTTCTTGCACTTTGATCAGAAGCTTTGTTGAAATGTGTTGGTGTTGGTCCAAGGAAGTTTTCTTTTTTGTCTCATGCCAGCTACACTGAAGTATATTTCTGAGTAGGAGAATGGGCTGAGTCCTTCTTGGGGAATGTAAACACTAGTGTCGTCAGTATTTTAAGAAATATCCTGAAGTTAAAGACAAAACTTGCATCTAGATGAGAAGAGATGCCTATAGAAAAACAAAAAGCACTCTGAGGATTTCAGCTGAAATATTTATTGACATCTATTTAACCACCAATCTTGACGTTGTTTTTATATGAAAAGAAATCCTGAACCACTTTTTCCTAGTTTTCTCTAGAAATAAAACAAAAAAACCTCCCAGACTGGAAAAAGCCATCTTCATGGTATTTTCCCTGTAGGTGAAAATAAAAAACTAGTGTTAAAGCTGTTCCCTTGTGATCTCTTGTCTAGGAGGATGCATGAGCTTCATGTGCATTTGGATAACAACAGCACCTCTGAGCTCTTTGAAGTTATACCCTTCAGTGCTAAGCTGATTTTGTTCAGAAGAGAAATCTAGGATGATGTTTATAAGGGTTTGCAGTTTCACCATGGTTTTGATCAGAAACAGATGGTGTATTTGAAACAATTAGAAAAACTTTTGTTTAGAAGCAGCCCACATGTAATTGACTCTTTGATGTAGACATCATAGCATTTGGTATTGGGAAGAGAAACGTGTAAATCCATTTAAAATTGGGTGTGCTAGGACCTCAGCAGGTGTCAGCTGGCATTGCTTCTGGAAGCCATGTCAGCTCTCATGAGGCAAAGATCCCAGCCCACAATGCCTTCAAAAGTTCATCTTTTTACAAAATGACCAGAACTGCACCATTTCCTAAGAATAATGTCACAGAAGATGCACCAGCCCCAGGCAGCCATACTATTGTTTTTGCTGCTAGAAGATGATCCTGAAAAATTAGTTAAGGATTCCTTCCACTCTGTCCTGGTTTGAGTTAGAACCAAAACAATTCTGTTCACTAATTTTACTTTTCAGCCGAGTCTCTTCTAACTGCGCTTTCTGAAGCTAACAGCATGTTTTTGCAGACAGTGCCTGCTTCTAGCAGTGATAACACTTGATGTTTAGAGTTACTACCAAGGATTGGTGTGCAGACCAAGGTCACTGCTAACTCTGTGTACCACATCGGGGGGTGCAGAAAGTGAAAACCCGCACCTGTGGGGAGGAGGGGCCAGAACAGGTGACCCTAACTGACCAATGAGGTATTCCATCCCATATACGTCCCATTCAGTATAAAGCTGAGGGATCACAAGGGTCTTTGATCCTTCCTGTTGGCCCTTCATTGGCCTTTTCCCTTCCTGTCAGCCCTTCCACTGGCCTTTGCTTCTCTTTGGGGTCCTCTGCCTTCTTGGACCTTCTCATGCCGTTGATCCCGATTTGTGTGTTCCCAAGCCTGGTTCCCGTCTGCTTCTGAGCCCATTCTGGGACTTTTCCAGTGCCTGCTACAAGCCCCAGTGGTGACGGTGAGGTAATTGCCATCAGGGGGAGGCTGTGTTTGATAATGCTTTTGTATATATTTGTATATATTCCATATTTTTCTTATTATCTTCATTAGAGCTGGTTTAGTTTTCTTTTCTCATCCAGAAGCCTCTCTCTCATTCCCTTCCTCTCCCATTTTGGGGGGGAGGGGGCCATAAGTCTCTCTCCTTTTTCCTCTTTCTCTTCCTCTATTTGGGGTGGGGGGGAGGAGGGGTTAACTGAGAGCGTTTGTTGTAGGGCTGGTAGATTGAACCTAAACCTCGACACACTCTAAGTCCAGCTGAGCATTGCTGGACATGGAGCACATGTAAAGCCTTCACTCCAAATAACAGCAGGCACTGAGATCGTGGCACGTGGCTTGTTTTGTCTTTACGCACTATTTACATCCTCCCTACAAATTAGTTCTCACTTAGAATCTTGCAACTAAATCAATATTTTCCTACCAAAAGGCAGGAAACTACGAGTTATTGTAAAGGGAGAAGCCAGTATACACAATATTAAGTGTGTAAGCCCACTCTTAATGACTGGAGACTTTCAGGGGTGGCTGAAATTTAGACGTGCAGCTGTGTGAAAGGTGGAACCAGGAAAATACCAGCTGTGGAGACCCATGCCTGCTCTGAAAACTACTGATGATCACTTTTCTATAAACTCTAGTATGCTATAACATTTTCTCCTTGGGGATCGTATTTATAAGAGAGCTCCGTGAGGGGATACTTAAAAGATTCAATTGTCTCCTGTGGGTTTTCATTGCCAGAAGAAATTATCTTGTGCCTAAAGCTCAGTGTAAGCCAATAATGCTTACATGTGGTTTCGTGCATCTGTACATGTGCACATATATTCATTATAGTTTTGGATAGATTTTGAAGGAAGACCAAGCAGAACCAGCTGATCACTTAGTAAGGTCACCTGCTTAATAGACACCGTATAATTGTACTTACTGAGAATTTAACCCAGCGTTATGGCAGACCAAGTTTCTATCTCCCAAAGAAGATACAACATCATTTCAGTAGGAGCAGGATTAGACACGATGAACACTCTGTAGTATCCCAGTATTTATACACAAAGCTGATGTTCTTGAATTAAATACTGTTGAACAAACTGCCATTTTCATTAAGTCCTCTTTTTGCACTCCACTTGTACTAGGATGAAAACATATGTAGTAATGGGCCCAGCTGGACAAAGTGCACATCTAAACCATTTAAGATGCTTGCATATGTAGTGTGCAATGTCACGAGGCAAACATGTAAACATTAATCAGGCCCATGTATAAAAATATTTTCACACACAAGGCCACGATTCATTCCACCTAACTTTAGGCACTTAACTAAGGTACTTAAGAACATACTCTCCTGTGGCTCTCCATGTAGTCAATGGAGTGAGAGAGGCACCTTAAGGAGGCAATTTAGCCTGTCTATGATCTGAATTGTCCTTATGAGATTCCTGTTTTCCTCCAATGCCTATTTAGTTATTTGTAGGGTAACAAGGCTTTTAGGGTAGGTACTTCAGTTAGCTGCCTCTTATAGGGGAGATAAATCTAGGGGAGATTGCTTTGGAAATAACTGTTTACATTGCACTGTTGTTGTGATTTCTTTGAAGTTATGAACATTCCCTCAGGAACCTTTGTGATAAAAAAAAAAATAATTTACGGATAAGCTAAGAAATCTTTAGAGTTTCTTTAAACCTTTACACCAGACTTTCAGCTTCTTTACACAGTACTAATATTGCAAGATAGACTGTAAAGAACTAGTTCCTTAGAATGCCATGCTTTTCTTCAACATCTCAGTTCTCTAGATACAAAGATCTGGTTATTGACTCAAAGGCAACAAACAGTTATTTTAAAAAACATTTGGCTATTTGTATTTCTATTAATAATTTTCACGAGTTGCTGCAGCAGCATGTAATGAGTGTAAAAGTCAACAAAAAAGGTTTTAACGAGCACTAAATTTGTTCCCTGCCAAAGTAAACACCATCACGATTCTGCTTCGAAAGAAAATCCATCCTAGCATGAGCAATCATTGTTTCCTTCCTGCATGGACTGGGAATGTATCAATAAGGAGAACATTTCTCCTGGAAGAATAGTACAGATGGTTAAGAAGACATCCATTTTCTCACTGCCTAAAATGACTTTACATGAATTTCACACAAAGCTGTCTAGATGGCTTTATTTTTTCTTTTAAATGTGTGGGTGTTAATTCTTCACTTCTAAGTCCAATTTGGGCAGCTATACCTTTTCTGCCAAATTTTGCCAATACAAAGGGAACATGTATTTCATTTCTCCTGCATGATGTTGTTACTCAATACTATGGTGTAACTACATGTTGCCCCAGATACGGCTCTGTTTAGGTGGTAGTGACTGCGCTTATGGAGGATCAGACCAATGTCACCTACTTCCCTAGACTGAATCTAGCAGTGATCAGAACCAGATGCTTCACAGGAGAGTGCAAGAAACTCCCTAATAAATAACATGGTATAATCTACTCATTGAGGAAAGTTGTTTCCTTTTTCTGTGGAGATTAAGTATCATTTAAAGCATTTAATTTTCTGTAATTGAATCAAGTCTTAGAATACAGCTTTGGTAATTTTTTGTCTCTTGCTAAATTTTATCCTCAATAAATATCTTGTGGCTTAGAGCACCACAGATTAATTTGTACACTCTGCAAGAAGTATATCCAAGTATCAGTTATCGTTCATTTTCACAGAATATCCCTCCTCCTTGTATGATAAGATGGAAATTCAAATTTTATCTGAATCAGGATCTATTTTTCTTTTTTTTTTCATTTTGTTCTACATTTCCTATGGCATGTTCAGAAACTGAAGATGTATACCTAAAGGCCTTGCAGATTATTTTGAATAAAAGGCAAATAATTAAATAAGTCATTAGCATCATTACTAGATGGCTTTGCAGCTAGCCTCAAAAATACCTTCAGCATTACAAAGGACTCGAGCTTTTTTGAAGTGAAGTCTACTGCAATATCCCTACTCACTTCCAAAAATCTTTGTAAAAATCTGTTTCTTTGCTTTCAGTTGGTCGCATTTTTTTGAAACACTTGTGTTTTGGGAAAAAAAAAGTCTTCTGTGTTCAATCCTTTCATGAAAATTAAAGCTTTGAGAACAGTCTATTTTGCAAAAAAAGTTTCAGACAGATTAAACGGAAAAAGATGACTTCTAAATAGTTCTAGCCTAGAAAATGGTTCAGTTTGCATAATTGTACCCTGGCCTGTGAGACTGTAGAATTGCAAGTAGCAGATGACAGACATTAAACTAGTTATTTCTCCGATTGTGAATTAAGGAATAGAATAGGATGTAATACAAGTGAAATTAGTAATTGGATTCAGCTCTGTGGGAACCAAAGCGATTTGCTTTGGAGCTAGTGAGAACTCAACTCAGAACTATTGCCAAAAAATAGGAATAAAATAGTTTCTAAGGTTTGAAAAATATCAGTGAAATGTTGTAGTTAACTTTATTATTGTTTATTTATTTGCATTAAGGCAGTGCCCAGAGAGCCAGTGAGTGATTAGGACCTTTCCTAGGCCTAATCAAAAAAACATGAAAGGGCCTAAAACCTAATGTCTAATTTTATAGATTTAAGTAGTCCCTGTTGGCTTGTTTACATGACAAGTGACAACAACTAAATAAATTCCAGATTTAGGGGAGTAGCACACACTAATCGTTAGATGACTGAGACTGATGGAATTTGTCTCCTTTTCTGCTTTACCATATTAGAGTGATTATGGTTCCTTTTTCTTTTTTTCCATGTTTTCATAGTTGTTGCCTAAAAACCTATCCCGGAACACTTTCAACAGTGTCAACGTAGGTGATTTGGATTCAAAACCAAAAAAGCTATCAATCTTGATTGTGAAACCTCTTCTTTTTTCAGGAATGAGCTAGTAGAGTAATGAAAGAGTAAAGGTAGATATACCTGTGAGGAAGGTTACAGAACTACATTTCACATGTTTAGGCCTCCCAGTAGGTACTCACATTTATTCCACCAAAAATTTCCTCAAAGAGGTAACATCAAATAAACGTTATGAAAGGTCTGCACAGTCTTGGAAATCCTTTAGGATCTTCCAGATTATGGAACTCTCCCACCCAAATGAGGTATAAATTTAGATGCTGTATCAGAGCAATAATTTTCAAAGAATCAATTGGAACATGTCATCACATGTATTTTGGAGATATCCAGGAGTAGATATTATAAGCCATTTTCACTTGTGGGTTGTATAAGCCAGCAATAGCTTTATGAATATTTGGTCACTGGTACAGAGCCAAAATCAGTCAACACTGTGGTATGAGAGGAGCTTCTTTAGACACTAAAAACAATGAGGTTCAAAGAAGTCAGCCCACTTACATTTAAGGGAGCACATCACAAAGCGAATTGGGTCATCTCAGGGAAATGTAAAAGCATTATTCCTCTGAGATTTGAAAAAAAGTACATAATTACTTCTTCCACCAAGCATGATTCTTTTAAATAACCTTCATTTTTGTTCCTTGGAAATGAAAAGAGGTTTACATTAAAAAGGCATTTCCTCTGACTCTCTGTCCTTGAGCAGCACTAAATGTAAACTATACCCTTCTCTTCTTCCTTTGAAGAAAAAGGAGTTTCAATCTCCTTCTGTGAACACGGTCCATTTAAATAAGGAGATGGAGTCCCATCTTTTCGATCAGCTTTCTTTGTTTGACTTGTCAGTAATAACACTTTAGCTGAAATTGTACAGGCGTCCTGCTAATTTAGTAATTATTGACACGGTGCTGGGCAAGAAATGATAGCAAACACAGGGAACTGTTAAGAAGAAATGAAATAAAAGATCTTCATATCATTGTTGAATAATGGTTGAGATCATTTTGTGCTCTAAGTAGGCCCAAGACACCTTTTTCCATTTTCTCGACACATTTATAATTTATGCTTTGTAATAGTTCCAAATATTTTTAGGACTCTGCACTTTGTTTGAGAATCCAGAAGGACTGAATGAGAATCACGAAGTGCACACACAGATGAGTGAGTGGTGTGACCTGCCATAGCTTTTGATTTAAGGATGATCCCTCATTTCTTTATATCCCCTTTCTTATTTCTCAATTTACATTTGTATTTAGAGCTGCCTTGGCTCTGGCTGAGATCAGTGTTGCCTGTGCAGTTGACCCCGTTGTACGTGGCTGGACCCAGCGATTGCTTTTGGATTTTGCCCTCTAGATAACATCATGGCAGCTTTACTTAGTTCAAATAGCTTTTCAGTGGCCTGGTGTGCAGAGGTTGTAGTATCGTTTCAAGGGAGTCTGAGAGCTTCCACCCCTGTGATACGTCATGCTGCTCTTCGTATTGAATAATGCGATCTTGAAACGTGTGTGTCAGAGAGCATCCAATACTGCTTTGCTTCGCACTTGCTAGATGATCAGGCTTCTTAATATTAAAGCTCTCCATAGAAGAAAATCAGAGTTAACTTGTACATTCTCTATCTCCTTTAAATTCCCTTTTCCATCTCGTCTCACTGGACCTTGTCGGAGTAATTTCCTAGACAATTCTTATAGCTTTTATAAAGCCTATTAAAACTGCCCGTGTTTCTAAGCAATGGAGAAGACCCCGTGAGTTCACTCTTTATTAAGGCCAGCCTATAAGTATCTCAACTGTGGATGAAAGATCTGTGTTCCCTTGGTGTACGTAGTGCGCAGCGTTGTTTCTTCTCTTTTAAACTTAAATGTGGGTCCCAGTTATTAATGGTAAAATGTGTGGTGTAGGTTAGCAGCGCGATCGCAATGTTGAATTACCTGGTGACAGCACTGAAAAGGTGCTATCAGGATTTGATGCAGATATCAGCTATTTCTAGCTTTGAAGTGATTGTCATCAGCTAGACTCACCTCTTCTTAATCAAAAGGATGTTTTTGGACTGGAATAAGGAAAAATATATTGTAAAGGTAATAAATTGGGGTGCCCAGGACTGATTATTCCTTGCTGAACTGTGCATTTTGAAACAGGAGGTGGTACAGAGCCTGCAGAGGGGATGATCTTTAAAAGCAAAGGCATTAATAAAAGGAAATAGAGAGTGATGTTTTAAGGGCAAGATTATATCCGTGTCTGTGCAATGTATTCTGTTTCAATACAGTTGTATGTTGATTTATACATGAAATAATATGGAAGCTGTTCTTTCACATATTGGTGCACACACTGATAATGCACATGAAACACATGGGATTCTGCAGCATTCAGGGACATGGCCAGTCAACAGGGGTAGGTGATTTGTCATAAAATGATTTTTAAGTATAGTACTTAATGCGAATATAAATACTTTGGGGTTTGTAAATCGAAAATTCCCAACCCATTTGGAGATCCCTCTCTCTCCCTTCCTGCCTGTACATATCCAAGCAAAGAAAGAGAGTGACCCTTCAGGCTTTTGTGTCGTTGGATAATGTCTTTTGGAACACTTCAAGCATTTTTTCTGCCGCGTTTTTGCATAAGTCTTTTTTTCCCCACATGCCTATATCAGATCAGTGGCTTTTGAGGCAGTTTAGGGAAAGAAGGAGGAAAAAGAAGAAGAAATTACTTGAAGGAATTTCCTGGAGGAAATTTCAGAAAATACTAAAGAAAAAAAAAGGGAGGTGTTGGGTTTTATTGGTATGTGTGGCACTAAATGCATACGAGGCCGTTAACATCCTTTCTGTTTGTGGCCACCCTCTTCCAAACTCTCTTAGGACCTACCTTTTAAAATAATTTCAATAGACTACAAACTTCACTTGTGTGTTTCAAAATAATTTTTGTTTGCTTCATTCGTGTGTGTTAAGTCCAATAAAATATTTAACTGAGCTTGGATACAAATTGGAAATGGCCTCATCATTGAATGGAAACAGAAGATGTAGTGAAGAACCCTATTAAAGAAAAATTTGTATAATTTTCAGACAAAAACTGAAATGAAATCTGTTTACTAACCCACCAGCTGTCACTGCTACTTCTAGTTGCAATGTATTGCATACACTGAGCTAAATACTCGTAGTCACAGGCATTACTGTAAGGTTTCTGCTGGGAAACTGAGCCTAATGCCTCTTCAATTTCTATTTTTTCTTCCAGAACGTGAAACTTAATTTTACTGCCTGCATGCTTTTAGACTCGCTGCAACGGTTTTACTTTTGTTTTTTTACATTTTAAAGTAGATTTTATTTAAAGCAAACAAGCCAAAACTGGGGTCCCACATACTGAAAAGTTATAACCAAGGTAAAAATGTTCAGTGGCACTAAAACTTACAAAATGCTATTGCAAAAAGTCCATGGCTAGTCTGAATTCTTTCAAGATGTAGATCTTTGCGTTTCAAGCAAGAAGGAATCTAGGCGTTGTACTTAATTATTGCCTCTCTCAATTCACTGCCCATGACCAAGTTCATTGACCTGCAATGGGCAGGACACAGTTAATGTCCCGCCATGCTCACCTTCTAAAAGGAAACACCAAGGAAATTTTTACTTGTATGAGGAAAAGAATAAGTACTAAGTAATCAAAGTACTGGAAATGTTTTATGCATATACTTAGAGATGCGGCAAGCTAAAGCATATGAGTAGAGTCAGTGCTCGAGGCGCTGAGATGAGAACTTGGTGGCAAAATGAAGAACTAAATGCAGATCTTCTGCATGCCGTGCTAAGCCGCTGCAGAGAAAAAAAAAGTCAAAAAAAATAATGCTTTTATTTGAACTGAAAGAAAAGCTTTTCCTGGGATTTTGAATATTTTTCTCTGAAGAAAAAGAAAAAATGAACAAAATTTTGAAATGCAAAAGCATTTAAGTTGCAAAATTAAAATAATTTTGGTTTTGACGTTTTGACAAAATTAAAATAATTTTCGTTTTTGACACTGTCAAAATGAAGCACGCTGACTTCATTTCAGTATTTTTTCAAATGGTTTTGGTGAACAAAATATTGAACTAAACTAGGCAGAATATACAGGATCTCGCTTTTTTGCCAAACAGTTTTGCTTGACTGTGCTTCTATTCTGCTACATTTATTCCATAGTCAGATTTCTGATTCAGAGACCACCTGAGCCAAACCAGCATTGCCTTCAGCACATTAAAATCAAGCTCCTAGAGAAAAATGAAATTTTCTGGGCTGTTACAACGGTCTCTTTTCCCAGGACTACATTCATACTAAGGGAAAAACTTCATAAAGTCCTTCATTTATGTGCATGCAATTTTATGTGCTGAGACAAATGCGATCTTTAAAAACAGGGTGCGGGGTGTAATCGAACACACTTGCTGGAAGCTCCATTTGGGCTGTCTGTGTCTGCGTCTTGCTCCCATTGTAGAAATCTATCCACATCCCTTGTCCGCATGGGCATCTAATAACGTACCAGCAGTGCAGCAGAATAGTATTTGCACGCACACAGGCTTCTTTTAAAAAACATGCATTTCACATTTTCCCCTTTATCTCTAAAATAACATTGCCTGGGTACCAGTGTGGATAGTTGCTGTGCTTAATGCACAGCGGATCAGTTACGGACACGGCTGAACTCTCTGACCCAAGGGATGGAGCATGAGCATAAGCAGAAAGTGGCAGAGGAAATCAGCAAACTTAATTGTTTATATCCCAAATGTAAATATCTATATATAAAAACAGCCCTTCAACCTGAAACCCACCCGTACCGACTGGTCCTTTTTAATCTTAATTTTGAACAGTTGCTACTCCAATTAAATTCTACCACCTAGCATTTTCAAACAGCTCTCAGTTGTTTCAGCAAACTCTTTTAATGGACAGCTGTTTTTGACAGCTCCTCCTGATTTGCCAGCGCTGTGTCATCTGCCAGAGCAGGAGGACCCATTTTGTATTCTGCTGCTGGCACTGAGGGGATATGTAAATGTACACATGAATCAGTTGTCACCAGCACAGACACACTGTGGCGAGATGATCAGAATGTGTTGGGAGTTTAGTTGGCTTAAAGTGGGAGGGAAAAAAAAAAAAAAAGAAAACAACACAAAAAAACCCACCACGCTTAGATTTCTTGAAGTGGTTTTTATTTCAAGTCTCTCCAGTTTATTTTCACTTTGTGGCGCTTGTTAGATTTAGTTCAGGAGAGTACAATCTGCTACTCGCAAATCACCAACCTGAAACTCGAAAGTTTAGGAATTATAGAAACATTGCAGGTAAACAGCGTCAGAACTTCAGCTGCACAAACAGAATTTTATATAGGGCTCCACTTTTCAAACATTTTAACCTCTGGGAGAGGAAAACTTCGTGTTCCCATGAGCACAGCGTGGAAAGAAAGTTTGTTCAGCTTCCCAAGGCATTCTGGTAAATGGTCTGCACTGTTTCAGCCAGCAAGCTCTCAGTTTAAT
>VZZY01004337.1:0-41353 GCA_013400335.1 Eurystomus gularis
TAAATATATTTATATAAATATATAAGATATATTTTTCTGAGAATTATCTGTTTTTATTAGTTTTCAATTCTAAAAGTACCAAAATTGTCCTGCATATCTTCCCTGTAGATTTTTCATTAAAATTTGTAACTGAATTGAAAGGACTTAATATGGCCATGGCAATACTGATTACAGCTATATTGTAATGAAGTTTTACCCTAACAATCAACATACAATTTTATATTATAATTATAATGACTACTACTGATTGGCCAAAGGTGAAATAATTTATAGGCATTTTAAGTTTTACCTGGCAATATCAATGAAAAATTAAAAGAAAAAAACAACATGCTGTTAAACTTTCCACTTTAACTTCAAGACGATTAGGGAGAAAAAAGCAAGTATGAGGCAAAGCAGAATTATCCCTTTACTGAAAAACAAGATGGATAGACCTTTATGTATCCTGCTTAAACAAGACATGTGAAAGAGTTTTATTTCATGGGCGGCCTGGTTTCTCCATTTACATTACCCTTGGATCAGTGCACAAGCAAGTTTCTCACTTCAGAAGCGATTGTTAAGCAAGCAAGCTCAGCTGTTTTCTTTCCAAATGAAAAAGGGAACAGTTCT
Source organism: Eurystomus gularis (assembly GCA_013400335.1). Taxonomy (NCBI): domain Eukaryota; kingdom Metazoa; phylum Chordata; class Aves; order Coraciiformes; family Coraciidae; genus Eurystomus; species Eurystomus gularis. The sequence continues at coordinate 607 of VZZY01004337.1, forward strand.
GTGGGCTAAGATTTGCCTTCCCGGTAGACACCTGAAATCTCATGAAGTTACAACTGATCATCTACCCATTTTAACTGTAGCAGTGGGGCTGAAAGTACTTTAAGCTGTTTCAAAATATGCCCCATTAGCTTTAATATGTGCTAAACATTGTAGCAGAATTTTTATTTTCTGCCTTTCAATATATCTGTACTTTTTCTTTGATCTGCTGGCTACACTTCTTTTGATGCAGCCCAGGATGTGATTGGCCTTCTGCGTTGCCAATGCACATTGGTGGCTCATGTCCAGCTTTTCATCAACCAGTACCTCCAAGTCCTTTTTCACAGGGCTGCTCTCCAATATATCCTCTACCAGCCTATATCAATAATGCTGGTTGCCCCAGCCCAGGTGCAGGACCCTACACTTAGCCTTGTTGAACCTCATGAGGTTCACCTGGACCCACCTTTCCAGTTTGTCCAGGTCCCTCTGGATGGCATCCTGTCCCTCTGGCATATCAGCTGCACCCCACAGATTGCTGTCATCAGCAAACTTGCTGAGGGTGCGCTCAATGCCATTGTCAATATCATTAATGAAGATATTAAAAAATGTCCCAGTATGGACCCTTGAGGGACACCACTTGTCATCTTTTTTCATCTGGACATTGAGCCATTGACCACTACTATCTGGATGCAACCATCCAGTCAATTTCTTATCCGCTGAACAGTCCACCCATTGAACCCGTATTTCTCCAACTTTGAGAAGAGGATGTTGTGGGGAGACCGTGTTGAAGGCCTTGGAGACATCCAGATAGATGGCATCCATAGCTCTTCCCTTGTCCACCAAGGCAGTCACTCATTGCAGAAAGCCACTAGATGGGTATGATGTTTCCTTTCTTCCAGTCACTAGGGACTCCACCTGACTTTTAAGATATTATGGGGAGTGGCCTGGCAACTGCATCAGCCAATTATGCTCAGGACTCTGGGGTGCATCTCATCAGGTCCCATGACTTGTGTATGTTAAGGTTCCTCAGTCACTAACCTTGTCCTCATTTACAGTGGGAGGGACTTTGTCTCCCTGGTTCCTGTCTTGTGGGCCGTCAACTTGAAAGCTTTGTGGAAAGAGATTGCCAGTAAAAACTGAGGCAAAAAAGTCATTCAGGACCTCAGCCTTCTCTCGTCTGTTGTTACTAGCTCACCATTTGCAGCAGGGGGGATGCTTTCTTTGACCTTCCTTTTCTGGTTTACATATCTGTAGAAGCCCTTTTTGTTTTTCTTCATGTCACTTGCCAGTTCAGCTCCAGCTGCGCCTTGGTCTTCCTGATCTCACCCCTACACAACTGGGCAGCATCCCTGTACTCTTCCCAGGATATCTGTCCCTACTTCCACTATCCGTGCAGTTCCATTTTGCCTTTTATTTTGACCAGCAGGTCTTGACTCAGCCGTGCTGGTCTCTTTCCTTCTTTGCCCAATTTCTTACATGTGGGGATTGAGAGCTCTTGCACTCTATGGAAAGCATCCTTAAAGATCTGCCAGTTCTGCTTTGCTCCCTCATCCCTGAGGACTGTTTCCCAGGGGAAATCTCAGCCTTTTTCCTCTCTCCCTGTAAGGAAATTACTGCTTCTCTGTACCTTTCTAACTCCATGATGACTCCAAATATGTCTCTTGAGTTGCTGGACTGCCCATAGTAGTCAAGATGTTTATGTGGAAGAAGCTGCTCAGCCATCCCTTGATGCCTGAATTCTGGCAGAGACGAATGTGTAAATGACAGCTTTAAAATCATGGTAATGGAACTGAAAGGAACTGTAAGGTTTTGCTGTAACAAAAGAGGAAATTAACTGTTGATCTTAGAGGTAATTGGTTGAAGTTAGTAGCAGAAGGGTATGGTTTGCTAGGCACTGAGGATGGCTGTATAAAACCACAGTGAGATGAATGACTCAAGAGATAACTAGACCAGAATCACAGTCCATGGCAGATGTTTGTCTGAAGATCTTTTTAAGATGCTGGCGGAGTCCTGATGGAAGGAAATAAGAGTTTGCTATAGTGATGAGCTTGAGGCAGAGAAGCTGTGTGTATGGACCCTGGTCTACACTAGTAAGGGTGTCTCTTGGGGTCAAACACAGTTCTATAGCATCGTGAGAACAGGTACCCTCTCCCAGCTACTCATCAGGCAGTGTACAGGAGCATGACTTCCCTGCCATTGCTACATGGTGTGGCTGCTGGCCAGGAAGGGGCTGAGTGACATAGGAATGTAGAAGCTGGAGTGAACTTGTACCTGTGTGGCTGTATATGACACCAGAGTAAGTGTGAGTTATAATACTGTTTAATACTCTTTGTGTTTGTGTGTAACTGAAGCATTAGAAATGAAGCTGGCAATACTAGCTCTAGAACATTGTTTTATAAAATAAGGGTCAGTTGCCAATCTGTGCAACTGATTTATCAATACCCAGTTTATCTGCTGACTGTTTTTGGTTTGGCCTTTTTACTTAGTTTTGTCTTTGTGACTAAGTGGTTCAGATCTATCTTCTTATTTATTTATTTTTTAGTGTGTGCTTATTTGTATGCTGAACTTGTTTTGCCTGTTCTCTTCCACTACACTGTTGAGTGTGGTTATATTGTGACCACTAATGAGTTAGTAATTGTCCATGATGGTAAGTAACTAATATTTATGATGTTGAGTGTTACACTACAAGTAAGGCCAGGACTTCAGAAAAAAAAATGAAAGAAGGAAAAGATTTCAGCACATCTGTGGATGACCTACAAATCCATATTCACTGTTTATCAGGACTGGGAATCCAAATGAGGTATACTCTACTTCTCATCAAATCCTTGCATTGTTTCCTTTCTGGCACAAGAGGATGTAAGCTAAGAGAAAAGGCTGGTACATGCTTGAATGTGACAGGGATCTGAAAGATGCTCTCAAGGTCTGCTAGAAAAATATTGTGCCTGTCTTGTTCACACAATTCAGTTATGAGACCAGAAGATATTCCTCATAAGAGAAACAGGTTAGTACACCTAATTAAAACTGCTAATTTAACTGGCAATCAGAAACACTGTTTCCCATGTTTTCTGAACTCACCTGTGCAGCTTCTAAAAACACAGCTAAATGTTTTTTTTCTCTTAAACCTTCTGAGGGAAGTACTAGTCCTGGCTTTCAAGATTCATATGATTCATATGCAGCAAATATATTCCTGTGCTGCAATAGCTGAACATAAGCTAAAGGAAATGGAAAAATATGTAAAAGAGGCTTTGAATGTTGGAAGCCAGACTTGATTTGTGCAAGTAGTACGAGTTTCCTCAGTGTAGTGACTGTTCTTATCTGGAAGGGGAGAATGTTGTTTTACAAGATATAAACTAAGTCATATTACATTAAACATTATTTCCTGGTACATGTAAAAAGGGTACCAGCAGTGATTTTATCAGCAACAGTTCTACAAGGTTTCATTTTTAACTATCTGTTATCAGATAGTCATCACAAGGCCATTCATTGGAAAAGGTGGATGTAAAATTATTGTGGTAACTCACATTTATTTTTGGTTAATGATGGAAATAATGAATTACTTTCATGAAAGTTTCATGTATAAAATATGTATTCTCTGTGGAAAGAGACAGATTTCTTATTTAGACCTCTCTGAATTCCTCTCCTCAGAAAACATCCAACTTTGGAAACTTTCCAGTCAGAAACTACAAGTTTATACAACTCTGAGAAACATGTTGCTTTGATAAAAAGAAATATGTTTGTAACCATAAGAGCAATATGAGAAGGACTTCTGGTGTCAATAAGTCTGCAGTCACAGACAGAAAACTACATGTTGGTCTTCTAGACCAAGACTGGAAATTAAGGAGTCGAGCCATCCTTTCTTTCAAATTCTGCTAAGATTTTCTTCAAATTAGGTAAGACATGTTTCAATATACATTGGTGCAAAATTAACAAACGTTTAGTTATGCTATTTACTTATGAATGTTCCTTTTCAGGAAGCCTTTAGAGATGCAGTGTCTCACTTTCATTTCCTGTCCTGGGAGACAGGAAGGAACTCATGCATAATAATTATCAGTTTCATAAAGCTATTGAATTCACATTGCTTGTAAACAATAATTGTGTATCAAATGTGAAAATATGCAATAGAAGATTAACAACTTGTAAGAGCACTGACAAGATCCCTGAAAGTGAAATATAATTGAGTTTTATAAGCAAGATTTTCAAGTCACTCTGTAATTCTACTCCTTTTAGCTGAGATAGGAAATAGCAACCTCCCTGAGACAGTTTGGTATTATGATACATTGGCAGATTCCAAAAATATAGTGAGGAAACAACCCATTAATCCTGTAGATTCACCTGTGTTGGTTAGCTGCCTCTCTGTTCCTGCATTTAGACTGTGTTCATCACTATCTTAATTCTTTCTTATGTCCACTGGATAATTTTAACATGCTGTTTGAAGCAAAAAGTTTAAGTAATGCTATTTTGGTAAAAATTCTGAGAAGTGCTTAAAATTTTAACTCAGTTTCACTATATTTATATTACACAATCTTAAAATACGTTCAGAAACAGCTTCAACACATTTTGACCTTATGCAACAGAAGGTTTCATTCCAACCTTCTGTTAGCCTCATTTTGATACCTTAGTAATAAATTATGTCAGTCTCTAAGTGTACCCAAAGTGTTACTACACAGGCTAAAAGTCAGCTAGAGTGAAGTGGCACTGTGGCATGCCTCTGCCATTAAGTCTTCACTTACATTTCATGGCCACAAAAAGCGGATGTTGTAGTGACATCTGTGCCATCAATATATCATTAAGGGATCCCCTTAGCTGTCAATCCAGAGAAGTTTTATAACTCTTTTGCACAATCATACTGTGCAGAATCTCAGGGTAAAGATCATAATGTTTTTCAAAACAGTGCTTAAGCACTTTAAAATGGGCAATGGATATATTTTCTCTAGTCATTGTCTTCTCTTGTGTCAAACAATTTTGTGGTTCCACTATAGGATTGTAATACTTTTTTATAATAAATAGAATTTCCACAACCCTCTACCAACAAATATTTTATTAGAAAAGCTTATGTACGTAGCTGTTTTGCCACATAGATGCAGAAAAAAAAACCCTGGTTCAACATCTTTAATCTAGCTCCTAATCAATAAATGAACTGCCTTGTGCCTCACAATCCCAACAAAAGTAATTGTACTCTGTAACCTTGCAGCAGAAAAAGAATTCTTCACTTGGAAATACACTTTAATCATACGAAGACAAAGATTTTTTAACAGGAAATTTAAATGTAATCATAAAAATGTGAGAAATATGTGGATGGTATGTAGAATGTATGCATGGATGGAAATTTCTCCTTGCCCAAAAATCTGGCAGTATTTCATGGAACATCCCTGCCCTGAGTTGCAACAGTTCCCTGATTGCATCAACTCCTGCACCAAACCTTCCCCAGATACAACAAACAACCAGGCATAATCTATGGCTCTTCTTAGCAGCCTTTTATTAGTGTCCAAAGAACCTTCTGCCTTCTTTCACCTCACCAACAAAATTCGTTAAACCAGTGATTAAATAAACTACTGAATAGCAATACATCCAGCAGTGAAGCCCCATGTGCTGTGGTTCTTTCCCTTCCTTCATTCTAAATCTACTAACCTGCAGTAGCATCTCATCAAACTCATTACAGACATTAAAGTAAGAATACTTTTGGACAGATCCAAAGGAATATTAGGACACCCAATTCATCATTGATTTAGCTACATTACTCAAAGTAAAAGTTAAAACAAAGATGTTCATACAGGCATTCCAGATAAAGAGAAAAAGGTTTTTTGATTTGGTGTGCTTCTAGGTTTTCTGGAATTAAAAATAGGGACTAAAATGGCTAGCAATTACTTTACTTACATAATTCTTGTCAATGCACTTGAATAGATTTCTTTTGACAATGCTCTTTATTCAACTAATTTTCCTTGTTGCTTTTGGTGATATTTAGAGCAGAGAGGCTGAGAAGGAAACAAAGAAAAATGGAAATCAAGAAAATGAAGGCAAGGAAGACTCACTTATTGTTTTCAGACATAGATTTTAACTTGGCTGGGCTTCAAAGTAATTATTTCTGTGTAGAAATAAATATTTGAAAGTTACATTCTTGCCTACACGAACTCCCTAATGATAGTTTCCATAAATTTAGTTTATCTGATTGAACTGGATATTGGCTCTGAGTCATTTCCCTTGCAAAGGCAACAGAGTTTTCTCATTGTGGCTACTTGCATGTTCATTTGGTGCTATTGGAAATTCAGTGTAGGCTGAAGCAATCCTGAAACTCTCCTATGTAGTTCTCCAAAGTCTCAACTAACTTTATGATTAGGGACCTGAACAATAACTACAGAGCAACTGTTCTCTCCCTTGTGAGTGCATGAATGAGCCAAACTATAAATGAAAAATTTGGCTCTCAGGTTACATTTTTCCCTCAAAATAGCCAGAAATGTTAAATGTGCAAATTCATATAATCATTGTATGTAATTTTAAATACAATAAAGCAGATGGTTCAGAATAGAACCACCTTCTTCTGGTTGTTGACCTGTTAAAAGAAAAATGTCTATTGATACTAGTGGAGGAAAAATTTAGCTGTAAAACTTGATTCCTTTGTTTCAAATTTCAAAAATTAGACAGTGGTATCATATGCTTTCTTGTATCCCAGCCAGCTGATGTGTGCTTCAAGTCTATAATTAACAAGTTTCTGTTTTGCTAGAGTCCAGCTAGCCTTATTTTTAGAAAAGTGACTGCCATTAATATATGATTGAGAAATACAAGCTATAATTTTAGACTTTCTAGAGAGTGGGTGCAGTTTGTCTATAGAAAATACTAAAACTTTGAGTGTTACACTTGGCAGGAAAATTAAAAGATAATTATTTTGCTTTTATTTAATCCTGAAATCTGTTTGTTCAATGTAAGCGTTAATATGAAAATTTAACATCAGCTTAAATTTTTAATTTCCTTTTTCCCACTGATGATATATCCACTCTACACATCTAGCTGTAGAAAGGCCCAGGTTCAGGTATCCTGTGCTCTTAGAAAGAACAAAACATTGTAGCTATAGCTGAGCAGTTTACCATAGAAATAAAAGCAATTTTAATCTTTCAGAATAGGAGTATATTTATTCTGTAATCTAATGGAAACTATGGGGGTTTCGTCCTTTTAAATAGGTAAGTAAAACTACATGACCTCATCCAAGGACTTGTGAAATCAGTAACTTTCCTTGGATTTCTCTCCTGCCATTTGTTGATTACTTCTAAATGTAGAATCCTTGTTCCACATGATAAAGACCAGTGTATTGGTGTCTTTTAACTTGCTGGGAAAAGGCCTTGAAGAAGGTCATGAGTATTGCAGACTTGTTTGTTTGTTTTTTCTTTCTGTTTTTGGGGTTTTTTTGGTGTGTGTTTTTTGTTTTTGTGTGTTGTTTTTAGCTGCTTTTAAAAAAAAAAATTAGGATGTATGTATTTCTGGGAGGGAAATGACAAAATTTGATGTTAATTAGATAACAATGATAACACTTAAGACTTAAAGTGTTTTGTGGTTTATGGATGATTATCACACATTACCATTTCATAATTATGGAAAAATAGTGTGGAATGATTTACTGAAGGTTACTCTGAAAAGTAATGGGTCTAGAATATCATTTTATTTCTGTGCTTCATTGAGCCTTATGTGTGCTCTTAGAAACACTATATACAAATCTGATATCCTTCCCAGTGGAGTTTAAACTCTTCAATGAACTACATGAAGACGGGAGGGTAAAGCAACTAAAAGCAATCAGTCTATCTGATTTTATGTCAGTTCGCCAGATAGTTACTTAGAAAGATTTGAACATATATAGAAATATGAACCTCTTTTCCCCAGAAAGACTTAATCTAGGAGAGTGCCAATATATCATGAACAACTAAGTAGTCAGTAAGCATCATGCCTCAGGGGAAAAAGTTGAAGCAACTTGAAGAAAGCAATAAAAAAAAAAAAAAAAAAAAGAAAAANNNNAAAAAAAAAAAAAAAAAGGAAATGGATGAAAGCAAGCAAATAAATAAGAAAGAATGAAAACAGGAACTTTCAGTCTGTGGAACAATGATGTGTTTTTCCTTCTCTAGAGACAGGAAGGGACAAGAGAACTCTGCCTTATTTCTAGGGATGTCAGTGAATTTACCTTTGTGTTTGACAGCCAAATCAATACAATCCTTTTTATTACGCTACATCACCATACTCTTTGAGAAAGGACCAGTGTTGTATTAGATCACTCAGTAACGCAGCAATGGGAGGGAATGTGTAGTAAGGCTCAGCCATGTCCTCCTTCAGACCCATGGGTATCTCTGCAGCTCTCACCCAGTAGCATGCATGAAAAATCTTTGCTCTTCTAGAGCCTGCACTTTACAGCTTTGGTCAGTTTTCATATGCATCGTTGCTGCTGCTGGTCAAAAGGAGCCCTAGTAATGTTTGGCTGTTATTCAACAGTGTCATCACGGGGTGATGGGGAAAAAAAATGGATTAAAAGTAGGTTTTCTACTGCTTCTCAAAGACCTTTTGTGCTGATGTACCAGATCTGTCAAATGAGGCTAGTGTACCAGATCTGTCAAATGTGCAGGAGCGTACACATGGGAGATCATTATAGCTGTGGCTGGCTGACAGCCATTCTGCTGGCTTGCACTTGAGGAGCTTAAATGCTAAAAACTTCGATATCATATGAAATCTAATGAAATTTCTTTGCAACATAGAGGGGATCACTCGCATCAGACATGCCAGTGTTATCATAACATCAGATTCTGCTACTGGTATGTGAGGCTAATGTTATGGCCTGTGTTTGTGTCACAGAGATACCAAGAGACAAGACAAGCATGAAGATGTGGGATTTCTGCAAATATTTCATGAAAATGTGGTTCCGTTACACAGTTTTTTACGTATATTGGCAGAATGATAAAGAATCAGGTTGGGATTCTGCTGAGGCTTGTAGCACCAGCAAACAGAAAGAACAGCTAAAGGACTTAAAGAACTTATTTCTCAATAACGAATGAAGTGACCTAAAATAGAAACTTGGGATTTGAGGATTAAATATATAACAATTATTGAGTTATTAATAGTCTATGTCTTTGAAATTATAATCAACTTACATTTATGTAATAAGATTTGTTGCATTATACTCTAAAATATCATGCTGTGTAATTGTGAGGGGAAAGGAACTGGAAGAAAATTATTCATTAAAGACTAGTTCTAAAAATATATTTCTGTAGCTTAGGTAAAGAAAAATATTCTGGATATTTAGTGAGGGGGAAAGGTTGGGGGAAATGCACTACTAAAATAAGAGTTAATAAGTGACGTTATACAATGGACTGATTTTTACATCTCAGTCATAAACCTTTGAAAGCAAAGGTTTATAGACTAAGTGCTGACACTATTTTAAACACCATAAAACAGTCTGTAATGGTACCAGATTTCTGGGATTTCTTTATATATATTTTTTTTTTAATAGCTAAGCCTTTTGAAAAGAAAGAGTACAGATTATAGCAAGACATGTAGATGAAGAAAGGAGGCTTTTTGCTGTAGTATGTGTCAGTACTAAAGATTATTGACTTTCTAGCAAGATACTGCAAGTAACCATAATAAAATTCTTGACCTTCTGCAATTCATTTAAAAACTTCAAAGTGAATTACACTTTCAAAAATACCTTTTTTAAAAAATAAAAGCTACTTACTTGGTTACTTGAAATAATTCTGCTGAGTATTGACTTTTTTTCTCATTATGTTCACATTCTTCACTCACAAGAAATGACTTCTTAGTTCAGAAATGAAATATCTGTAAGTGCCACATTTCTCAGAGATAAATTTGTGTGCTTTTAGTTAACCATATTCATTCCATCCATGCACCAAAATTATAATATTACTTATAGTCGTAAATTCATAAATTTGAACCAGATATTACATACACAGAAACACTATTTTTTTGTCATGAAGCTTTTCTTCTCAGAAAAATAAATCTCTTTAGTAGGTATAAAGATTTTTAAATATAAGATCATATAAAACAGCTGGTTTGGTTTTTTTTTTTTTGCTTTTCAATGTTACATGTGTTTATCTACTGCCATTCTATTATTGGTAAGTTATTACTCTAAAAACCTCATGGTCTATTATGGATAACACAGTTTTTGTCAAATTTAAACTTGTCCTTATCTGCAAAGTTGAACCTTTTCTAAGTTTACACTGGGTGCTGTTGTAGAATCAAGTGAGTAACTTTTGATTCACAACAGCCTTAAGCCTTTCTAAAGGTAATGTGGGAAGCTGTGTATAAATAAAGAATCATTATCATCAGCCCTTCCATTCTTTCTGCAGTAATGGCTGGTTATACCCAGCTTGGAATTAGCATAAAACACCTTTTCGTAAAAGCAAGAGATTTCCTTTTAAAGAAGGGAATAGAACCCAGTATCCAATGAAGTAAGTATACATTGAAAACACTGTAGGTAAAAGCACTGTATGTTCTTCAAATGACCTATTTGTATTTTTCTCCAAAACCTGATGGCCTCAGATGATGGTGGAAAAACATATTTTATCCTGCTTGCTTGTGGCTGCTTGACTAGTGGGATGACTATCTGAGTTTTAGGGGACTGATACTTCCACTTCAACTATTGGAGGCTGTGCTATTTCAGGGATCTGGTAGCATCAGTTCCGGACTGTAAGTATTGTCAGCCTTCACAGACAAAGCTGTGAAAAGTCTGATGTTGTATGACTTCAGGGGCATGTGTGCTTAAGCATAATCCTTTTAATGCTGAATAAAAGGAATGCAAATTTTTGAGCCATGTGTTCATGTGGTACAGCATCTAGAAGATGGAGAAAGAAAGTTTAATAAAAATTAAGGGATATATTTTACTGCTAGTAGCATTGCTTGATTAAGCATTGTTGGTCACAATAACAATTTTAAGAGTAGTGGAAAACAAGGTTTGTCAAAAGGATGTGTATTCTAACAACTTCTGGTGTGTTTGGACCGGTGACCACTTTGGAACGGGCTTCCCTGGAGTTACAGAAGAGGAAATCAGAGAGAATGAGTAAATTCCTGAATATGATGTCAAAGGTTGAATAATATATTTTTATGGTCTTTAACTGTCTCTAAATGTCTGCTTGCATAAGAAGAGATGTTTGTTAGTGTCAGTGTGCTTTACCACTCTTTGTCTGTGAACCTGCTGTGAATGATTATTCCCACAAGAATTACAAGATACATGAAAAATTTTACTTTGTTTCCCTCTTTTAAAATATGTTTTCCAACAACTGCTTCCAAAAATCTTATGAAAAGACATCTGGCATGGTTGCAGAGCACCCTGGGGTGTTTTCTTACTTTTCTGGGTTTGTTTTAATGAAAAACTTCTTGAACTCTTTTTTTTTTTTTTCTTCAGTCTTTGCCCAGCTCTAAAGTTAAAAAAATTTAGTCTTGGTGTTAAACATCTAGTCTGGATTGACATTTCTATTTCCAAATCAGATATATTGGCATGAATTCCAAATTGAAATATTGTTGCAATACTCTGTCCATGTTTAGGCCACATGATATTTTCAATTGATGTGATTACCTGAGAAAACATAAAGAGATTTGGTGGTTAATTAGGTGAAGGGCAGACACAAGTACTTTTTGATTTAGCTCATGGAATATCAGCTAATTCTGTAGGACGTATTGAAGGTTTCCACAGGTACAGAAAATTGGCTAGAGAAAAGTGATATGCAAGCCTGAAATCTTCTTCTGCTTTTAAGGACTGATCCAAGCAGCACTCTATAAAAAAGGAGCCATAAATTGAAGGTGAACACACATCCAAGTGGCTTGTAACAAAAACAGTACTGTTCAAAATGGATTCTGTAATTTATCAGTCACAACATATTTGGCCCTTGTTATCTTTATACTATTTTTATACCCTTGTAAAAGAAGACTAGTCCATTGTTTCATAATACTGTGTAGAGAGATTAATGTATGGCACAAAGGTGGCTGTGGAAATTGTACCTCTTAAAATGGTTTTTCAAAGACAAGTCACATCAGGCTGGCCAATCTGTCTTCACGCAGTGTTAGCTCCACTAAGAAGAGAACCAGGTTATATTGAGAAGCAGGCCTTGCTTTGTGTAATAGTTTTAATAAGTATGAAAATATACTTCACCATTTAGAACAGTTCAGTTCCATATCACATTTGATGCCTTTTTTACAGTAGCAAGATGAAGGATGAGGGCTTTATTTTCATGTTTTCTATAAAACTGAAATGTACTTTATTCTTGCAACTCAGAAGATAATTTTGTGTTACCACTGAGCTCTTTCTTTAGGCAGAACTCTCCCATGAGTACTTTATTTCTGGTGGCATTAAGCAAGTAGGAGCCAAGTGGAAGCCAGCAGAAGCTTAAATCTGTACGATGTCAAAATGAGAAACTAGATTAAGTGTTGGATGCAGATATAAGGGAGAATAAAGTCACATTTTTTAAAAATTCACATTCATTATGCAGAAATGTACAGAAAATTTGTTTTAGGACCATAGCAAGCCATAACAAAGGGTCTTTTCAAATTAAACTTGTGAGGTGTTGTAAGTGCCTGGCATCACTGAAGTCTGGTTTTGACAAAGTATAGGATTTGAGGACTGCTTTTCTTTGGGATTTAGTGAAGATAAGACCTACGTTGTTCTTAGAAATAGACTTTCTGGTCAGTATTCATTCTCTTTTTATTCTATTGTACAAATGTTTTCCCTCTTCATGGAAGCTTTAATTTGATCACATTAGTGCTCTACTGTTCTCTCACAATAAATGGAGTTAGCAGCTGTTTTACAGTTTGGTGTAATTCAAACTATCATATTCTGTAAGTTGTGGGTGTTAGTAGAAAGCCAAGAGTAAAGAAGTGGCTTAGATTGGGCAATTAAGTGCATAACAAACCGGGAAATTTGTACCACTTTTAGCTAGCAAAGCAGGATTTGCTTTCAATATTGTTATGCAGGAAAAAAACTCAAAACATAAACCAACACATTTAGCTTATGATTAAATGGTTTTAGCAGGTTTTAGATAGATTAAGACACTTACCTTGCCACTGAAAACTGACAGACCTACTATTTGGAAACAAATCTTTTGGATCTCCATAGTGAAATTATGCTGCCAATATTAGCCAAGTTTTCAAATTAACAGAGGCGTACTACTTCATTATTGTTTCTTCTTTTGTATTGTATTGATAGACTTTAAAGTGTTGAAAATGAGCAAATGTAAAGGTCTAATTTCCATTTAGTGGTATAATGATGTAACAATTGCAATGTGATTCAGATTAAAAGTTTCTTCCTCTCCTAACTAAAAGCTTTTTAATACCTCTTTGTAGCTTTGATGTTTATACAAAAATAGCTATTAGCGACATGATTACATTAAAAAAAAAAAAAAAGCCCAATTCAGCTCTTGCTACTCCCAGAAGAAGCTTATCCTCAGTGCTCAGGATTTTTATGGTATTTGGCTAAGCAAAGCAAAATAATTTATTCAACTCGGTTGTGAAAGTTAGCCTGGTTTTGTCCTGTGAGCTTGACTTAAATAAATATAAATGAGGGCACCTCCTTCACTCCCTGCACCCAGCTTGATTGTTCTGCTTAACCACATTACTCCTTGTGGTGTTTGCTGCACAATAATGCTCAACACCAGGTATTATGTAGTATTCAGATGAAATCTATATTTAATAAATATATCTGCAGAACAGATAGGCTTTTATCCTTTAGTCTGAAAAGCACTGGCCCAAATCTTGCTCTTGGCTGTTTTGTGTGAACAACACTCATGTGATGGAGTAAACATCTGCCTATAGTAGCTCAGTAATGTCTTTGAACAAGACCTGGTAGTAAAGAGATAAATTAACGGGTACAAAGAAATAGGTCTTGAAAGGGCTGAGGGTCAATTAATAACACTTTCTGTAATACTTCTCCTGAGGTTATTTTAGATTCAGGTCTAAGTTTCAAACTTTTAAGCAGGGAAGCTTTGAAAGTGTGTAAACTCTTCACACATAAAAGCATATAAACCTGGAGCTTTTAAATTCCTAATGGTTTGTTTTATCTAGTCATTTTCAACACCAAATTCTAAAGCTGTAATTAAATCTGTAGGCCAAATTAATTCCTTAGCTGAATGCAGGAATGACTTCTGAATTTAGGGCCAACACAGAGGTTTTTTCTTTATTTCTTAAAGTATTTTGCTATGAATTCACATGCTGTACTAAAACAATATTCTGGTGATAGATTTTTAGAATAAGTATTTTGTATATTTAGTATTTTTATACATCTCACCATGCCATTTCATTAAGCTCATAGCTGGTACAGAATTAAGGTGATGGGTTGATTGAGGAGAGCATTGAACTTCTGGAAAAACTGGTTGCCCATTTGACCATACATAAGCCTCTACAGTACACTGATGATACAATGTGATAATTTATCTATGAGCTGTAAGCAACCTTAAAGTATAATTGTCTCCTATTTGCTCATCCCCAGTCATAAACTTTGAAATACCCTGCCTTTGTCCATGAGAAGAGGAGAAACTAATGTTGGAACTTTCAGAAACATTTCCTGGAACAGAAAATTTTTCATTCTTAATTCTACTGAAAGTCAAGAGACTTGCAGAGCTTCCAAATCCCTTTGAAAACATGGTGGAGGGAACCTATGTGCCAAGTTGTTGAATATAAAAGCAGTGCAATGTGATCCAGAGTTGTGACTCAGAAAAAGTCAACTGCTATGCTAAAAAGGTGGAAGAAGCCAGAGGTAAGTACTGGCAGTTGTCAGAAAAGGTAACCTGGTTATATTTTCTGCATTAATACTGTTACAAACAAAGCAGGACAGGAAGCAAGCATAGATAGTGATCAGTGCAAAGTACTGCCCTATTATGTGGAACAGGTTGCTTGCTCCCACATTTGCTTGTGACCTAGAGGCCAGAAACAATGCAGAGATAAAGTATGCATAGGTAGAATTTTCCAACAAGAGTTACCCTGCTCAAAATGATATTGACATTAATAGATTTTTTTTATTAACAAAATTGTAGGAAATTTGCAAATAGTGTACATATGTTAGGTTTTGTATTATTTTGTTATTGTAGGCTAAGTCATATTTATATAGCCAGTTCAAGAACTTTCTGAACAAATCACTGCTGAGGAGAATAGGAACACATGGAGCAGAAGACCCATGGAGCTATTTTATGTGACTAATGAAAGTAGGAATGACGGGCAGATAAGTGTGCAGGATTAATCATGTTGATTTGTAGACAGGTAGCACAGGGACACATTGTGCCTACATACTACTTTCCTAAATTTCAGTGTGCCACGCTCTTAATTTTTCTGTCATCTTTGATGAAATGTAAACAAATTGTACATTAGCTACCTGTGTTCCTCCAGTGTGAAAGTAGTACCGGTTCTCTGATCCCACCTTCTAGCAGAGACTATCAGTGCTTTATTTTTGTGTGTGTATACATAGAGAAAGAGGAAGAGCACATGCTTGTCACCAGGAATTGTTTTTTCAAGAAATGTTGAACACAAACTTGGTAAGTAATTTATCATATTTGCTAGACAGTTATGCCTCTGCAAACTGTGGAAAGGCTACCAAGCGCAGGTTTCGTCATGTCCCAGTCTGCTTCTCAAATTTTATCTCCTTCTATTTCCTCAGTCTGTGAAAGCACTGTGGGTTTCTGCTTCCCTACACACTATAAAAAGCTTTGCAAAATATCAAGCAGAAACTGATGTTATATGTTTTTTCTGTGGTTTTGGCTTAGCTACCCTAGGAGTGGTTGGCCAAGGGTTATTGAGAGGTACATTGACAAATAATGAATTATTATAAGCTTTTTATTCAAGCTGTATCCATTTGGAGCCAAAAGCTGTAGATGTCCCTTACCTAATCACCAATTTGTTTTGCAACAGCCTAGCACTGAAACATGATAAAATTGTGAATTGTGTTCTGTGAATTTATATACACCAGATTTCCCTACAACCTTCGTATTTAAAGGGATTATCGCTTGCATGTGGAGTGGACTACATGTTGCCTTGAGTATTTACGTAACTTTCTGTAGTGATGGACAACAGAGCTAACTGAAAACAGCAAACTTTTACTGTTAAGAAGCCTGTGTTTTAGTTTTGGGGTTTTTCTGGTTTGTTGTTTTTTTTTTTTAATTACAAATTTGACAAAAAGGCCAACTCACACAGTATCTTCCATGGGGTTTCCAGATATTGTAACAACTGATGAGGAATTTTTCAGCTGGCTGGAAATACCTCTAGTGAATGACTGAAGCCTGTACCCTAAACTGCAGGGCTACCAGGCTGCCTGAGAGCACCAAGAACTATTTAGCCCAGGAGATGGCCATCTGAAACCAGCTGGCACCAAGGGCTTGCTTTGGATGTTTCTTGCTAAGGCAAAGACCAGTTGATTTGTTTGGAAGTATCTGCTAAAGGGCACTCAGTCACCAGCCCTTAAATCCAGTTAATTAATGCTTGTCAGAAGAACTTTACACTAGATGCCTAATGTCTAGTTATACTGACCTGTAATATGACACTTGCCACTGAGATAACTACTTAATAGCACCCTGTCTTCTGAACGCTGGCTTTCAGAAATAGGCAGAAGCAGGCTTCCGATACACTTTTTCTTCTGTTTTAAACTGTCACACTTCTTTTCCTGCTTTTATTCAAAACTTTTCATCTAGCCATAGTATGGACACAGATGTAGCTGAAATCACTTGTGTTTTTCATGTTGCCTATGTCCTCTTGCAGACCTAGTCAATACCTTCTCCAACGACTTCCCTGAGCTTAAAATTTTGTCATCCTCCTTAACAAGGTTTTTCTGGCCGAAGTGAATTTCTTGCTGCTTACAGCACTTTCACCTGTCATAACACTTCAAGCTTTAATCTCATAAAACATTACAGAGTATTTGCAAGATATGGACACGTGGTTTAGTTTTCAGAGCTTATTGCCAAACATTTCCTCTCTACCTTTTGTCCGACAGTGACACCACATTGCATAGCTACGTAGTGGGTAAGCAGAGGAGTAGCTGCATGCCCTCATCTGCTCATGCATAAAAAAGCTGCCACAAAACCAGAGTCATCAAGGTTACCAGGTTTTGAATATTTGGAGCTACTTGGGCATTACAATGTCTCACAAGGCAGCTTCCTGTGCTCTGAGATTCACTGCTTGCCTCTGTACAGGCTCCTGGAATGCGTCCAGTGGAGGTCCCCGAAGTTGGTGGAGGGTTTAGTGGGGATGCCACATGAGGAGTGGGTAAAGTCACTTCATCTGTTTAGCATGGAGAAGAGGAGACTGAGAGGAGACTTCATAGCAGCTTATTGCTACCTCACTAGGGAGAGGGGAGGAGTAGACACAGATCTCTTCTCTCTAGTAACCAATGATAGGACCCAAGGGAATGGTAGGACAATGTGCCAGAGGAGGTTTAGGTTGGAGATTGGAAGGAGGTTTTTCATCTAGAGGGTGATGGAGTGCTGGAATAGGCTCCCTAGGGAAGCACTAATGGCACCACACCTGACAATATTCAAGAAAAATTTGGACAATGCCCTCAGACACATGGTGTAAGGGTTGTCAGGCACTGGACCAGGCTGTCCAGGAAGGTGGTTGAACCACCATCCCTGGGGACATTTAAAGGACATGAAGATGTGGGGCAAGGGTTCAGTGGTGGATGCAGTAGAGTGAGTTAGTTGTTGGACTATAAAAAGACTGGAAGGTCTTTTCCAACCAGAATGATTCTGTGATTCTGTGACTCTGAAATGCTGGGCCTGGGTTGTTGGCCCTGAGTTGGGGTTGACCTGTGAATGAGTCACAAGCTAGCAGAATGTTTTGGTTTTCCTATTGGCTTCATGTTCCAGAGGCAGAACCTGAGCCACCTGTGTTTTTGTTGCTCTGCCCTCACCCAGGTGATTGTGGCTGGGGTGGTGGGTGAGGCCAGGACTATATGAACCAGGAGTCTATCAGGTGGAGGAGCTTCCTGTTGGGTGTGACTTCTGCTGGGGCTGCTTGCATCTTGCTGAGCTTTCTGGGTGGTGTCCTTCCATGTGAAGGGCCACAGAGGGANACTGATGACAGCATAAAATTATGATGGCTGAACCAGCATGTGGCAGTTTAGTACAGCTGCGGCGGCTCGGTCCTGCCAGCAGCCGAGCCACGTGGCCGCTGCCGCTGCCCCCCTGCTGCAGACAGAGAGAAAAAAAGGTTTCAAAATGCCTTTTTGAGTTAAGGAAAGTTTAATACATAAACACGTAAGAAGCAATTGCAATAACAAAAGCAATAACAACAGTAAGAAAGAAGCAATACACAGAAATAGGCAATACCGGGGACAAAGAGAGGGAGCGGAAGGATCACACACGCCCTCCCTCCGAACCCAGAACTGGTCCCAGGGCATGATGTCAGCATGGTATAGAATAGCCTGGCTGCACCAAATTAACCCTGTCCTGGCCGAACCAGGACACAGCACAAGAGACTCCTACTAGCTACTAGGCTCAATTGGCTTTTACTAGAGGTCGAGGTTCGTTCTGGGGGAGTTCACTAAGCAAATGGTTTCCCTGGGGCTCTGAAGCTGTGGCAGCCAGTTCTGCTGCATCCTCCTGCCACTTCTGCTTGGTGGGTCATGGGAAACACTGGGAACCCTGTCTCCCTGAACACATGACAAAACAGGTTGTTGGGAGCCTGGAGATTGAAGGGGCTCCCTTTTTTGGGGAGCTGTTACTAGCATGAGGAATTTGGCAGGTGGTAAGAAGTCAGACAGCATTTCCTCAAAAATTTGAAGTCACGTGGTTCCAGCTGTGTTGAATCAGCATTTCCAGAGGAAAGCTTTTTGTCAGATTTTCCATCTGATACCATGAGCAGCACACATTGCAGGAGCAGATTTTGAAAAGGTCATTGACTAGGTACTCTTTTTCCACCTGAGCATACTGAGGATTAAGAGCATATTTCAAAAGTAGAATGATGCCCAAGTGCTCAATCGTCTTTGGAAAGTTAGCCTTTTTTCTCTGAATATCCCAGCCTGAATGTCTGGTACTGATGCTGCATACCTAAGGTTGCCTTTTGGAAAATTCTGCCACATGTGGTTTGTACAAGTTGTGTTATATTATAAAGATTTAAAAGTTCACTCTTAGTCTTTTTGCCTGTGGTATTCTAAATTCTTGAACTACAATATTTTAATGACAAAATAATTTTATTTTATCATTATATATATATATATGCAATAGATTAAAATTGCCCCCTTCAAATACTATTTGACTTTTCCAGAGGCCTAGGTCTGACACTGTGCATCAGAAAACTTGGAGACTTTCTGCAAAGGCACTACAGTCACGTGCCTGCACAACTGAACAAAACAGATGGAGATATAGATATTTTTAAAACATACTTTACTATTGAACAAGTAGTGTGCACTTCAAAATCCAATATGATTAGAAACCTTGAGATTTTACTATTTCAAAATGGACAATAATTATTTTTTAAACAAATGGAGGCAGAAAACAGAAAATAAGAACATTGGTTCATATGAAAATTTAAACAACATCAAAAAAGTGGTGTGTCCTGTTTGTGTTCTAATTTGCAGGCACCCTTCCTGGCACACACAGATAAATGGGGAAAAAGGAATAAAAATAAAAGCATCCATCAAAATATGGTTTTGCCACTTGTATTTTGCCCTACTACATTGTGATAATATGAAGCTAAAAATAAACAGAAATTGCTAGTCCTAGAGAATAAAAAGGAGAGAACAAGAGTGACATGAGGTTGTTTGTAACTCCTCTGTGTCCCCTGCGTGTCCTTTGATAATAAGTAAGGTGGTGCTTTTGTGCTGCTTATCGTCAAACTTCCTTGACAATTTAATCCACCAGTAAGAGTAAATCAACAATAAAAGAACTCAAAATCAAATATTCAATTGGCAAGTGATACAATTCTATTTTCCCTACTGCATGGTAGAGTTTACAGGTATCTTTGCCTCTTTCTGTACTCAGTTATGGATGTCTAACTGATGGGATGAGACACAGAAGTTATTATCTACTATTTTGTATTGGACATCCTCTGTTCTAAAGCAATAAATGGTCTTAAGACTCTTACAGTAACAGAAAGACATATTAACACTTATTAAATTATGCTATAGTATAAAACATAATTTTCATTTTAACTAAATTAAACTAAAAACTTTGAAGCATGAATTTAAGTTTAAATACTGTAGTTATTTGAACTGTAGTTTCTATAAATGGGATTGCACTAGATGCTAGACAAATATATTGCCGGTTATCAACAGCTTTTTAGTGGCATGATAGAAAACCTGTTATGGTTGCTTAGGGGTCTTTCCAATGACTCCAACTGTTTTGATTCAAGCATTTTATTACTGTGCTTTTGCTGGTTATTTTTATAAACATGCTATACCATATTCTAAGATACACTTCTAGAGCACTCACAGTCAAGGAGGAGCATGGTATGAAGCAGGCACTTGTATCTTCTTAGATGTCAATGTATAGAATCCTTTAAAAATTGCCTTACAAAATACTGCAAAAAAACCCTGTCAGTATTTTGTTCAGTTCGTATTGTACTATGTCTGGGCCCTCTACAAATGCTCTCATCAGTTGAAAAAACCCAAATAAAGGAAGAGTTGCATTTTGAGCTGTAGCATATTAATTTTCTGCAAAAGACAGAGCAAAGTGGCATCAAAGCTGAATAGTTAGGAGCCTCAAAGGCATGAGTATTACTGGGTTATTTTGAAATGGAGGGTAGAAGCAAGAGGAAGATAAAATTTGCAAGTTCTTTGAGATAGATTTAGAAAATAATCCAAGAACGGTTCTTTATGAAACTCTTTAGATAAGGTAGTATTCTCTGTCTTATGTACATACTCACAGAAGTACACTTACCAATGTCTGTATAACGTATGCTTTTGTAGCCAGTATGGTAGCGCCAATGTGTGAGTGTAGTACAAAAATCTTATGCCCTGAATTATTTTTAGCATTATGTGTGCTGCTACAATTTTATTCCTAAATGATAGAAATATTAAAAAGTTGGAGTTTGTAAAGAAACTGCAGTATGATTCCATCCCCTTTATTAGAAGAAAACAGCCACCTATGCCTGATGTAATATATGACAAATTGCCAAAGAGGTGAGTCTAGAATGAGGTAGTCTTAAATGCAGAGAGGAGTGGAATGCTTTTTAGGGAATTACAACATGTATAGACAGCTTTTATCATAAATCTTCTCAATTAGTTTTTGTGAATTTTGGCTGGTTTTTGTTGGTGTTTTTTTTGCTTGTTTTGTTTTGTTTGGGGGGGGTTGTTTGTTTGTTTTGTTCTGTTTTTTTTTTGTTGTTGTTGTTGTTGGTTTTTTTTCTGGAAGAGCTGCAAGAGTGAGTACCTACCCTACCAGTAGTCCATTTAGTAGCTTACAGGCCTTAACATCACAAATGGCTCTACTTGATGCTTATAACAAATATTGTTTAGAAAAAAAAAAATTTCCTTATGATGGATTATAAACAGCAAACTTCTGCTCAGTAGACAAATGTGCAGTGTGCTGGTACTGATTTTCATCCCTGACTCTGTATAAGCTGATGAATGTTTTTGTGTCCAATGAAACAGCTTGTTAGTCTTTAGTAGTAAGATTTGGCTTATCTGAAACTGAAGTTCATAGATATTTTAGGATGTTGGTCCTGGCATGAAAAAATACCAGTTTGATGCTAACTCAGAAACAAATAATCTAAATGTTTGCCCTCCTCAAGGATTCATATGGTAGCATCCTTCAAATAAAGTATTTTCTTTGGATGCATGTGTGTGTACCTGTGCGTGCATTTTTAATGAGTGCACAATAGGCATGAGAAACTTCACAGTTTGGAAAAGATGAAAGATCCAAGGTGACGTCCCTAGAGAGTGATCATCTTTTCTAGGTGGAGCTGTTTTGAGTGCTCAAATAATATTTTGGTTACAAAGAAATGTTTGGCAAATATCTTTTGAGTAGGTGTGCTGATGAACAGGTGAGTGAATAATTGTATTGTCAAGGTTTCTAAACCAGTAATATTTTATGGTAGTGTTGTACATATTGTAGTGTTACAGCATTCATAGACCTGAAATTGATTCATATTGAGCTCGACACCTTTGTCCATTATAAATAACAATCTGTAATTTTTAAACACATTATTATAGATTTTTGTATAATCTTAACATTTAAAATAGGGAACAAGAAAATGCAGAAATACATCCTGAGGTGGAATACAGAAAATAGGAATATGAATCATAAATAATTTCAATTTTCCTTCTGTTCTAGGTATATTAAAATAGTTTTGTCTTTAGAAGCTGGACAGTTTAATGGAAAAACAAATTTGAAAATTATCTGAGCAGGCTGCTTATAGCTGTAGTAGATATCTGCTAATAATTAAAGACAATAAGCCACATCCAGCGAGGATGGAAGTGAAATTCTCACTGAAAGTATTAGTGAGTTCTACATGTTTATATACTAGCTGAGTTTGGTCCTACATAATCCAAACCTAAGGGAAAATATCTTAGTATAGGATTTTGAATCTTTTATGTTGAAATATCATTTTGAATACAGCACTCCATTGACTTTCAGTGTAATTGTATTTATTTAAAAAGTGTTCTAGGCCATTGATTTTGGTAACCTCTCTCCGAAGAGTTAAGATGTGGTTTTGTTAGAGGGCAACTTTATATTTGTTTTTCTAAAAAAAACTAATAAATAATGTATCTCAATTTCTGTTTAGAAAAATAACTTACACCATGACAGCAAGAAATCCTTTGAGAAACTCATGGGAACACTGTAATTTGCAGGAACAGGATCAGAAAAACACTTACTTGAGGTGACAGAGAGGTACTGCTGTGACCAAGAGGAATGAATTAGTTTCTACAAAGTGACTTTTTTGAGAGAGCTACAGAAACACCATTAACGAAAACCACTACAGATTGCATTGCATGTGTGACAAAATCTTCTTGCACCAACTGTTGATGACAGTCCTTCATGAGAGCTCTTTTTAGCACAACCTGATGCTTGCTGAATTTTTTTAACACATATTATCTCCAAGATAAGGCTACAAGTGAAGACTTCTGTAATATATAAAAGAATAACAAGTTAGGTGAAAACTAATGTTGCCGTAACAACCACTATCTTCAAAATAAATCAATGCATTTTATTAGAACTTCCCAAAATCACAAGAAAGAGAAAACTGAATAGTACCTTTCTCACCAAAACCAGCAAGAAACTGTTTATCCTTTGCCCACTGCAACATGCCTGGCATACTTCCACAAATCACAAACAGCTCATAGATCAAGCCTAGAAGCTTTCTGTGCAGGGAATTCTGAAAAATATGTTTAATTACTGCACTTTTTATTTTGAAGTCCAGAAAAATTTGTAGCTAGGTATAACACACAACATTTCAACAGATTTCATGTAACTGAAAATTATATAGTAAATTTAGAAACTGCATGTTTTAAAATTGGAGAACCTTAGCATCCACTTTAGTTTTACTCTTGCCAGTCCCATTCTTAAGGTCTTTACAAGTTGCCTATTCTTAAGATCTTTACAAGAACAAGTTTTCAGTTATGACAAAAAACATCAATGAAGTTCTTCGTAAAATCTTTACTATGAGGCTATGAAAAGAATCGAAAACCAAAATTAGCTTGCTTTTCTTAGAGTATCAAAGTTGTCACATAATATTAGATCTAGATATAATTACTGGCCCAAATGCTAACCCCACTTACAGCTTCAGTTTTAATGTTATGGTAGATTTAGGCATACTTCTCACCATGAAGCTGATGTAGCAGTTTATGCTTTGGGAACACAGTGGTTTTGCACTTTGAGGAATAAAAAATATGAAAGGAAATGTTCAAATGTGTCTCTGTGTGGGGGCTAAGGAGTGCAATTCATGCTACATTATCAGTCATCTTCCATGCTGTGCATTATTACTATTGTAGTTTGTCTTAGGCTAAATTCCCAGTATTTTCATTTACTCTCCATGGAATATAGGCAGCCCAAAGACAGGCTGTTGTGGTATAAACTTGATGATACCACTTTCTATGTTAAAGAAATAGGAATTTTATTTTTCATCGAAAGTATGCTTTTACCAGAAATTTGTCCCTTTAGGCCAAGTACTGCCACAATTCTGAAGCATAGTCACGTTACATTGAAGAATTAATTCTTTACTACTTCAGAGCTGTGAAGAAATGCAAGAGCTCTTGAACTGGGTCAAAACAACTGTGTCTAATATAATTTATTTGTAATCATTCCATCTCTGCAGGTTTCAGAATTAAAACTGTGCTCTCAATTTCAGTCAGTTATACAGCATTGCTGAGAGAACAGTCATTAGAAAAGTGGGCAAAAACTTTAATGACCTCTATTGCTTTTTCAGCTATGCAAGTCAGTGAGCTATACAGCATATGTAGAGCAAAATTTTTACAGTGCATATAGCACTAAATTGTTTCTCTGTACCAATAATAGCAAGCAATAAGAGATGTGGCAGTCCCACAGACATCTTGCCTCCATGGCTGCTCTTGGAAATGTCTACGTTAGCCTCATTAAGGACTATGACTTTGAATTTTCTTTTGAGAGACACAACTGGAATGTAAGCACAAAAACTTACAGGTGACAAAAGCGGAATATTTGAGTATGGTTAAGAAGGTGAAACATCTAAACTCCAAAGGAAACCTCTGAGTGCAAATTGTTATGAAAGTGCTGATGTCTAGTACCCTAAAACCTTATACATCGCCGACATTGCTTCATCACAGCAAGACTTTGTGCCATTGTTTGTGGCTAGTTTCTGAGTCAAAGAGAATTTGGAAAAATATTCACAGTTTTGCTATCATGGGAATGATGAGAAAGGTGGAGCTACAGCAAGGCTTCAGGTGCTCTAGACAAAGCAGAACTTGGCAAGAAGCCGCAGTGTTTAAAGTGGTTTATGGTGTTAACCTCCTAAAACTAAAACTGCTCCATTTGTGAGATATTTGCCATTCTGATCTGCAATTTGCAAAAGTTCTTGTGTGCTCTGTCTTTATGTCTGGAACTGCTTTGGTCTGAAATTTTAGGCCTGTTGATAATCCAAAAACTGACCAGAGCAAGTCCCTTGAGAAACCCAATCTAATAAGTGATTTCCCAACAGGAGGGATACACCTGCAACAGCCACACAGTCTGACTGATGCAGTGCTACCGGTATGGTACCACCTACTGAGTGTGACTGCTGGGGCTGCATAATGATGGAGGGCTGTGTTGCAGTATCTCATCAGTCAGAAGGAATTCAGCAACCACTCAGCATGGAATAGTAATGTCATTACCTTTTCTAGAAAAAGAAAAGAAAACAGGGCTTGTAGACTTTGACTTTAAAAAATAGGCTTCAGGCTGCATTTGAAGTGGGCAGAGGCACCATACTTTAAGGCAGAATAGGAAGTTAGATACGTGCATTCTCTATTGGCTTGCTCCAGATCACTTTTTTTTTGTCACAGCTGGGGCATTAGGATTATACTCGGTGGTTAATTTCTTTTGAAGCTGCCTTTAAGGAGCCAAGTAGGCCTTTGTTTCCTCTGGGTTAGGAGCAACTTGTGTGCTCTTGGTTTCATAGCTGTGAGCAATGCTTCAGAACTATAGGTCTCCCTAAGGTAAGAGGGTTTTTTTTTGAAGAGGGAATATGAAGAGGTTGGTGAAAGAAATGCAAAGAAACCATCTGAATTACATGTGATGCTGCACGTGTCTTTCAAAGGCGTGTAGAGAACACCAGTGTTGAGGTTATCAGTCTACTACTTCCACCCAATGAGACCATCTTTAAATTCTAGTGATAGAAAGTGAAACAGATACTGCAATTTTTCTAAGGTTAGCACTTTGGGAAAAAAGAAAAAAAGAAATAAGGGAATTTTTTAAGATAGCAAGTGTCTTATGCTTTGCATGCTGTGCAATTGGACAGGTGTTTTTTTTAAGAACCCCTGGGGAATGTCTGCGTTGATGTAAACAGGAAGGAGTTTTCATTTCATAAATCACTAGGTTGTCAGTGATACATTTAAACCTTGTCACAGATGCTATGGAGCAAAAATGAGGTATAGCCCTGGATTTTATACCCCTATGACTGGAAAATTTGAACCTGGGGATTTGTAAGTTAGATGATTTAGCTGTAATAATCCATGGCAATTTTGTTAACTAGTGTTACTACTGTGGGCATTTCAAGACACTTTTTATTGATAGGTTTTTTCACTGGATGTAGTGATTAACCCTTTAATGTCTTCCTCATGATAACTACTCCTTTCTGTCAAAGGCAAAATATGATTGTTCTGAATATCAAGCATTGATTCATTCATTAAATAATACAGTGACATATTACTACACAGGAAGATCTGTGAGTTAACCTCTGCAGAGTGATAAAGTAACACTTAGAAATATGTTGTGTGTAATAGTGGGTATACTAGAGAGCTGAGCATTACTTTATTAGTGACAGTTTGAGTCGGGGAACACTTTGATGTGTCTCATGCTAAAGGGAAAATGCCATGATTGCTCTGTAGAAACTAGTGACAAAAGCTGAGATAGCGAAGGTAATGAAATATCCTTACTCTTCCTAGCTCAAAGAGCAGAAGATTAGATGAATGCTCATGTAAGGCATTGAAAACAGCATTCTTCAGTGTTGAATAGTGATGTGGAAAGAGTGTTAGGTTGTTGATATTTCAGGGTTTTTTCCCATCTTGTTTGTCATTCATTTCCCTGAGTCAGTGGCAGAATTACTTGTGCAAGTTTTGAGGCAACTATACTGGATACTTTTAAAAATTTTTATGTATGTGACCATTTTAAAGTTCATTTCACTGTGTCAGTCTGGTGTTCATAATTTGTTATTCTTCCCTGAATTTTAAGGATAATCCTTTTGTAATATTTTGTAGTCTTTTTGCATAGGGTATGTGTACTGACAGCTAAACAAAATATAACAACTTCTTCAAAATGAGGTATTATTCCTGAGTACATTTTATATAGTGGATATTCAACTGAACTTGGACTTTATTCACTTTCATGTAGTAGAATTTTGCTTTTGACTGTTTCCAGCTGTCACCACTTTGTGGGTATCATTCAGCGCACACAGTGTGGGAAGAAAATATTGCTATCACCTTCACAGAAAATATTTTTGACCTTGTGAGTTTCCAAAATTTCATTCAATTAATTTGAGAGCTAAGATTTACCATACTGAACATCAGGCAATCTTTACTACTTAATCTACTTGCTCAGCAAAACATCAAATTAATTCAAATTTGAAAAGGACTTTCCATCTGCAGCAAAAGTATGTTCTCAATTACATATTGAATTAAATAAGAGATAGGAATATTTATGAAAGCTTGAAATTTATGGTTTCATTAGACTGAAAAATTAAACCTAAAAATGTGTAAAAATCCACATTAATCATTTAGTTTTAGCACATAAATGCAAATGGTTTGGAACTGAGCTTCATTTCAGACTGTAAGTAGTAATTACCTAGTGACACCTCATGAGCTTCATTAGAACTCTGTTTTTAATAAAAGTGTGGAACACTAGGGATCTGTACAAATAAGAGGATTATGGTATTTAATCAGCATAAAGTGGTAACAATAAAGCTTCATTTGATAACATTTCCAAATATGAAATTGAGGAAGATGTCTTGAATATAAGTGGGTTAAACATTCATTTTCAAGTATTTTATTTGGTGAATTCTTTCTTTCTGTTCATGAATGGGTTGATTTCTATGAATTAGTTTTGTGTTTGAAACCATTAGTAGCTAGAAGATTCTTTCTTCCAAATGGTTGTTATTCTACGATACCAGTCTACAACTGGTTTTAGTATTCAATAGTATTTTAGTATTTTTTATCCATAATTTGTGATATTTAATGATTGTTTTTATCACAAAATTGTTTCTGATCCGTGGCTGGCATATATATCACCTATATATGCAACCATATATAAATGAGACTCTATAGCGTAAAGATACTGAAATATTTTTCTTTCTTCTGCCTTATGTATATTGTATGATTGTACGATTGTGTATAGAGTTTCATGTAAAGAAAGAAGAGTGTCAAATAGTATCCACAAAAAGGGATTGGCTTTTCTATTCAAAAGACAGGTCAAAACAAGTTTACATTATTTTTTCAGGCCTAATTTCTCATATGATAACTAATTACCAGCCTAAGTCTTAGTTCAGCAAAAAATTCACTTACACCACCAGGATTTTAATTTCCCTTTTTCATATTTTTTTTTTAAAGTTGGATGAAACATGGATTCTATATCATACTGATTTTGTTGTTGTTTAGCATCTGTTAGCATTATTATACACGTGAGAACATTATGGGAAGATAATGTACTGTAGTACAAGTATCCCCAGACCATTAAGGTTTACCTTACATATATAATCTAATATTGAGAGCCTTAAACAAGGAAAATATACTGTGAAACACTTCTCAAACATAGTGAATTTGGTGTTCTACTGCTATACTCGTTTGTGTGAATTTTATTTTTACTGAAGTGTGTGCTTCTAACTTCAAGTATGAGCTTGCTGCATTCTTGGTGCACAGAGTATCTTTCCATGAAAGCAACTTGTAGACAGTCCTTGTGTTTCTTTCTCTCTCTCTTTTTTTTTTCTTTTTTTTTTTTAATGCCCATCTCTTCCCACAGAAAAAGAAACAAACAGAAAGGTAATGGTGGGGTTTTTTTTTTATTTTCAAGCTGGTTCTTACTTCTACAACTTATTCTAGATTTTAGTTTAATATATGAGTAACAACCATTAATTTTATTCTTGCTTTCTAAGAGGAAATATAGGTGTATTGTGGTGGAAGTAATAATGCCAGAATTAGTCATCTTGACAGGCATTTTACATTGGTTTAAATTAGTATTTTAAAGACATAACGGAGTTGTCCTTAAGCACATGACAGAGGATTTTATGGTGTATACCCTCTATGTGTGGATATGAAGACAATGGAATTATAAATTTTTCAAACGATAATGAAAAGTGAAAGACCTGCTTCTCATTCTGTAAAGCATATTTTGGATAAGAGGAATACAATCTCTCTTCTGTTATTCAAGCTTACATGTTTCATTACAGTCAGTGAAATGATTAAATAATCTTTTTTTCATTCTCTGTTTTATGCTTTCATTGTGTCCTCATATATTATCTTTTCATTATAATGTAATATTTTACTGAATGTCTCCTTCTACCACTTTGACTATTGGCTGTATCTCATCTTGTGATATCCTCAACACTGAAATTGTATCATCTATGAGTTTTTATAACTAGGCCAAGTACTACATTTCTAGACTCCTCCTCCATCTGTTCATACACAGACCCAAATGTTCAGTTCTT
Source organism: Eurystomus gularis (assembly GCA_013400335.1). Lineage (NCBI taxonomy): Eukaryota > Metazoa > Chordata > Aves > Coraciiformes > Coraciidae > Eurystomus > Eurystomus gularis. Next base: position 29,836 of record VZZY01004337.1, read on the forward strand.
TTTATCTAGTCATGCTGGTACAAATGTGAAGGTTCACTAAGAAAGGTGCTTAAACAGGTTGGGTAACTGTTCCTAATTTCAGAAATTGCCTACACAAGATGCACTTCAGATGATGTATGTAATTTTTGCATGGTCTCAAATTACTTTTTATTATCTTGAAACCTTATCTGATTTAATAAAATCTTTACAACAAGTAGCCTGTACACAGAAAGGAAGTCAAAAGGTCTCATTCCAGCACAAAATTATTCCCATGTCTTTGAACTGACATTAGCAAGGTCTAGAGGTGAATACAAACTCATTTATTGCAGCAAGAGGTTGTATGACTGTCCCTAAAATCTGAACTTATCCATCATATTTTTTGCTGTCTAAGAAGTAGTATCTCTAGGCTGTTGGAACAAATACAGCTGTTTCATTTTCCAGCCATCTGTCTAGACTGAAATACAACAATAATATACAATTTACAGCATCTGTGACATTTAGTACCAGAGTTGTTAATGATAGAGGGTCAAATTCAATAAAAAACAGAACTTAAAGCCTTTCACTCTGGTTATAAATGACAATTTAGTTTGAGTAGAACCCTTTATTGTTGACACCTATATCATAAAATAAGTTATTAATATTAATGTTTTGTAAATAACTAGTCTCCACACATTTCAAGTGTGAATATTCAGAAAATATATATACAACTCTCAGGACTAACCCTTGATCAGTGAAAAAGACACCAAACCTAAGTTCATTTAATAATGAATTCCCAACAAATAAATAATTAAAAATGAAAGAAAGAACTGCACTATCCAGTGTCACAGTTATGTATTATCTATAATGAGCATATTTAACCTTTTACAATCTCCAGATGCAGCTAACAGGTATTCTCAAACTCACAGTCTTTCTGAGTTTGTAGTCAGAGGTGTTGTTCTAGATGTGGCTCAGCTCGTTAAAAAGTTAGCACACTCAGTCATTACTAACTTGCTTCTGTAAAATTATCTGGGTTAGATAACACCCCTACAGTTAACTTGTGCTAGTGTGGAGTGCTTTATACTTAGGTCAAGCCAATAGATCAAGGGGATGTTAACACGCAGGAAAGGGTGGTGAGGAGTTGAGAATGGTACTGGCTTAACCTAGCTCAACTGCAGCCAAAATAAAGCAAGTTAGACTATTGTCTTGTATAATCCCAAGAATATTCTTATAAACTACTCTTCCCTGTATTTAAGCACAGTAATGTCAGCTAGACAATGTCAGGATAAAAAAATAACACAGGAATAAATTATTTACATAAGCTTTATTTTAAGCATACTATTGCTTCATTTGAAGTTTGGTGGTCAAGAAAAAGGCACCAAAAAAGTCAGAAGCATGTGATCATTTTGGATAGCCAGCATATCTGATCAAATTGATATAGCTACTGTGGATTTCTTTTCAGGAACACCAAGGAGACAGAGGAGACACATGTAAATTCAATGCTTGCAATTAATGGCAGTTTATAGATGATTTTCAGACATGAATTAAAATTGAAGTGAGTTCTCTTGTACCACAGAAGTAATAGAAATCTGTTTAAACTCTGGGCTAAGAAACATTATCTTATAGGAGATGTGGTTTATAGGTAGTGATCTATGTCTTCTTAAATAATAAATCTCCAAAGTTAAGAATATCTGGACCAAATTCATACTGTTTTTATGGTGTGAGTGTGAATTTTTTTCTTCTTTTTTTAAAAAAATCTCATTTAACCCTATCAATTTAACTTATGTTACAAGGTTATTCCTCAGATTGCAGTGATATAAACACACTAAGGATCGAATCGTAGAATCATTTAGGTTGGAAAAGACCTCCAAAATCATCCAGTCCTACAGTAGCCCTACTCTAACAAGTCTGCTGCTAAACCATGTCCCTAAGCACCACATCTACATGGCTTTTCAACACTTCCAGGGATGGTGATTTAACCACTTCCCTGGGCAGCCTGTTCCAGTGCCTGACAACTCTTTCAGTGAAAAAAAATTTCCTACTGTCCAACCTAAACCTCTCCAGGTGCAATTCAAGGCCATTTCCTCTTGTCCTATCACTTGTTACTTGTGAGAAGAAACCATCACCCACCTCTCTACACCCTCCTTTAAGGTAGCTGTAGAGAACTATAAAGTCTCCCCTGAGTCTCCCCTTCTTCAGACTAAACAGTCCCAGTTTCCCTCAGCTGCTCCTTATAAGACTTTTTCTCAAAGCCCTTCACCAGCTTTGTCATCCTCCTCTGGTCCTGCTGCAGCAGACTCCTCAACGTCTTTCTTGTATTGAGGAATCCCACATTAGCACTGATGAAGTGACATGGTAGCAGGAGTGTAAGTCATAGAATATTTAAACCTTTGATCCTTTGAATCTCCAACTTGTCTGAAAATAATTTTACTAATTTTGGAAAGATTTCATTACATATTTCCAAACAGTTCAAATGACTTCCAATCTAACATCACCAGTTTTATTGGAATTATCACAGAAATTAAGTCTGTACAGCTTTTTTTTTTTTTTCTACTACCTGTGGCAACTGAATTCTAATAGCTGCACAAAGACTTTAAGCAGTACCTGAAGGTAAAAATTACTATGATTAATTGTTTCTAGAACCATCCTTAGCATAATTTTTATGTAAATATTGGTTAGATTTTCAGTATGTCTGCTTTTATTTGATATTACAAAAAGTACTAAAGTAAATTAAAGATCAATTTAAGCATACATTAATAGAAAACAAGCAAGTGTTAATGCTTTCATTTAGAAAAGGCAATACAATTAAAATCTGGCAGCTGTTGTGGAAACCTTAAGGTTTAATGGGGAAAGTTATAAATCATGATTTATAGCAAGAGAATGCAGTGTCTTGAAATGGATCAAGGCTGAATTAAACCTGCTTCAAACTGCATTTTCTAAGTTGCTTGTTTTGTTGTTTTTTTTAATCTAACTCTATATGATCTGCAAAATGCCACTTAAATGGTAGCCAGGGATATAATTTGTACTTCCCATGATTAAACAGAAACAAAGTTAAAGCTAAAGAGAGTGTAAAGCATATTGCACATTACAGTCATAAATTCTTCCTCAAAATACCTCTATAAAGTCCCTTTTTACTCCAGGGTTGTTTTTGTTTTGTTTTGTTTTTTTACACTAGCATTGGATATTTCATGATATCTCTGGGGTCTTTGAACCTCATGGAATCATATATCTAGGAGCAGCTTTGTACCACAGACTAGAAAAAAATAGGGAATAGCATTATTTCAGAGGTGACCTTCAGATTGAGGATGTAAGCGAAGGCATAGAGAAATGTTTATATGAAGGAAAGCATTCAGCTTATCAAAACAGACTTACATTGGCAGCCATGTACTCCTCTTGATGAGAGAATTGTGTAGTGAGTTAACTGTTAGCTAACATGACCGCAACTATGAATGCATTAGTGATCCATATGCACCAGTTATATCACAGGGACAGATCATAAATATCTGACCTTGTCCCACAGTAAATGAATGGTAGATTATCAACAGAATAACCTGGGACGATCTTGGGCAATAACCTCTTAGCCTCTTCATGAAACTGTAGTAGCATAACTCCTGAATGTTTTTTGTCTCCTGATGCTTTCAGTGTCCTGTTGCATGGCAATGTAGCTTCAGTACTGGAAGGCCCAAGATACGAGGTCTTCAACACCTCCCTATTCTTCTGCCTTGCTGGAATGAGAAAGGTGGAACCATCAACAATGTTGTGGAGGTGGTTTTTTTTATGTACGCCAGAAATCTTGGCAACCAACAGAAGAGATTGAGTTGATACCTGTATCTTCTTCAGCTACTGGTGGCTTCATGCAAGGTAAGCTATTACTCAAAAGATGAACTTACACAAGTAAGAAAACTGCCATTCTACTGGAAATTATTAAGTCAAAACCAAACTGCATGTCATTTTCATTGTCATCTCTTTGTGTCAAAATCTGATTGAACAAGGTTACTGTGGGGATTATTTCGAGGCTGACACACATGCAATATTACCACTGGTGTTACAGACAGCAGCACAAGGCAGATGGGTGCTGTTATTTTCAGAGCTATTAGCATTCCAGGAACCGAGAAAGCATGGAAGATAGCCCCAAATATGTAAAGAAAATCTAGGAAATTATTAAAAAACAAACAACAGAAAAAAAACCCCAACCGAACAGAGACCAGGTATTCAACAACATGCTCAATTTCCTAAACCATTTTAATAGCCTCTTAACACCTGCAAATCGAGAGTAGGAAAGACAGACACACATACACATTTTAAAACTTAGTTACACTTGGTTAGAATTGTAGTATTCCACAAAATGGATAAAACCAGAAATGTTCCCCTTTTTATCCTCATTATCTGAATTGTAAAAGGGTAAGGATGCAAAGATACTGTGTAACTACTAAACAATTTTAGGAAATTGAAGCATTCTGATTATATATCTATATATATAAAGGAGAATATTGCTCAAATGAAGATTTGAGACTTCATTGGAAAATGTTTGTCAGATCCATGGATGAAGGGAACATGTGAGTGAAAGTATGTATGTGCATATATATAAGAAAGACAAATAGCTCATTAATATTTTTTTTTAATTTTTATTTAAAATCAACATTCAAATCATGCTTTGTGTGAGTCCAGGCTATGCATTCTGAGTTTCTTACAGGATATTGCAGTGGACTGGCCCTGATTAACAGCCAAACACCTGCCTGGCTGCTCATTCACTTTCCCTTCTCAGCAGGACAGGAGAGAAAAGAGGAAGAAGAGCAAGGAGGAAGCTCATGGGTTGGGATAAAGGCAGGGAGATTGGTTACTAGTTGCTGTCATGAGCAAAACAAACTCAAATTGGAAAAATCAACCTAATCTATTGCTAACTAAAGTAACTATGTAGTTATTAATTTGGGTAGGGGAAAATAAAAAGACAAATATTAAAGCAACACATTCCTGGCCCCCTTTTCCAATGCTCAACATTATTCTTTCATTCCTGACTCTTCTACCCCTGTCCCAAGTGGTCCAGGGGCTTATGGTCATTACATTGTGGTTTCTCTCTGCTGCTCCTTCCTTCTCACACTTCTCTGCTCCAGCATGGAACCTCTGGAAGCTGCAAGGTATATCTGCTCGGCCATGGAGCACCTCATCCTCCTCTTGGTCTTCCCTCTGCTGTTTCTCAGTCTTTTTGTTCCCCCCACCTCCCTCTGTACGGCATTTTTTGCCGTTTGTAAAAAAGGTTTTCATGGAGGTGCCTTCAGCCTGGCCAATGTGCTCAGCTGTGTCCTGTGGTAGGTCCATTGGAGCAGCCCTTGGCCTGCTCCCACAGAAGCCATCCTTGTAGCCTCCCTGGCTACCACCTTGCCATCTACACCCAAAACACACAGAAAACATAATTTCTTTTATTCCTTAACACTGCTAACTGCAATTGCCATCTTTCCTCTCCCCACCAAAGTCATTCTGATATCTAACACCGATTAAGATATCACCTCTGGAAGACTTAACCTTAAAGTTTCTAATTTTCGATAGCTGGGCAGTAATTAATTACTTTTATTGTTTAGTGCTCAGACTTCAACAGCTTTTAAAAATGCTGTTACAAGCATTAGCAGATTATGATCCTGCAGTTGTAAGACACAATGCTATTTGCAGTTTGGCAGGCATTTCATCTCTGGTGACTGCATGATAGATCACGTATCTCTGCTTGAAAGCTTGTCAGTAGTCTTTTGTATTTCTTGCCATTAGTAGAAAAGCTATAGGTCTAATCACATCCATTTTGGCACAGAAGTCTGTGCTTCTAGTTCACCTTTGCAGCAGCTATTAGAAAAAAAAAATTTTGGATTTCAGTCAGTGCACTAAGTATTCTGTAAAGATTAGTAATCACTCAGCTCTGGCATGCTAGCAAAAGAAACAAAAAGACTCAATATTTGACCTTTTCCAACAGGAACTTCCAAATCTTAATGTTACAATATTTGCTTACTTACAGTTTTAGAGTAAATATCTACAAAATATTCTGCTACAATGCTCAATGATTTAAAAAAAAAAGTCAGCAAAGGGATAGGCAGCTGCTGTTTAGAAGAAAAGATACTTCACGCAGAAAGAGCCTAGAGGAAACCAATATGCAGAAAAGAAGCAGTAAGAGAGGAAAGCTAATGCAGAAATGAAATAAGAGTACTGTATGTGTTGAATATGATAAAGGCTGGACAAAGCAAATTAAACACCTTCACTAGACTAGCTTACTCTTTAAGGAAATACAAAACTGTCAACAAGAAGAGAAAATGTCACCAAATGTCAGAAGCAGAATAACCACAAAATAACCCAGAATATTTTCCTTGAGATAAAAGCTGCTCAAGCTCCATGAAACTCTCCCAATCGAGTTCTATAAGAAGAAAAAATCCTTAGGGAGAAAATGTCAATGCTAATAGCCAAACAGAAAGCATACCTGTTGGGATAGAATGAAAATCAAATTTCTCACAAGTAACATACAAGTACAAACTGGCCTGAATCAACGATCTGGTATGGGAGAGTCTCCAAATATAGAGAAGAAAACTTTTGATTTAGAAGACAAGGTAGTAAATTGTATTATGAAAAATTAGATGCTCTGTGGTAGTCTGTCAGTGAGTTGTTCTGTAGAGTGGAACTTATGTGCTTTGTACTTTTCTAAGACTTTTTCTACTGTAAATAAAAGAAACATTTGTCTTCCCTGCAGTTTGATGCTTTAGTCCTTCTTGGCAATGAAGAATAGGTTCAGTTCATTAACAGAGAATGTATCCTGGTCTCAAGTACCTGGAACTTGTTTTCCATTTTCCTCTGCCTAAAAATTTTCACCCTCATCTGTTTTTTTCGGACACCCCTTTTGTGTATTCATAAATGAAGTATCCTCATTACCACCTCCTGACATTTTTGTCTGTTGTGTGAAATCAAAGCCTATTAATTAATGTAAATTATGAGACATCCATAATTTATCAACCTATGAGTAGTTCTGGGTTTTACAAACATATACTTTGTACATGTGGTATACAGTAGAGGGAAAGAAAAACGATGTAGGTAAAAGGGACTTTTGGTAAAACAGCTTTATTACCTTGAGACAAATGGAAGATTTTGTTTCTGTCAAGAAGGAAAGAAATCATCTCAGAGGATATTACGTCTAATGTTAAAAAAAATGACAAGATCACAAGCCTCATGCTTTACGTCTCCTATTAGTGTAGTAGCATGTTTGCAGCATCATCATCAATATCTAAACAATATATTACGTGCTTCTGCTGGCTTTGGATGCCAAGCTATGTTGTGAGGATATCCAAAAAAAGAAAAAAGGAGAAAAGAGGAGGAAAAAAAAAAAAAAGAGTCAGAAAGCTCTGCATCAATGTAATGTTTGAAGTAGGAAATATCTCTATTGCCCTGCTAGTGTTTACAGCAAGAGTAACTAACCTAAAATTTCATGACTGATTGTACTGGATTTGGCTGGGATGGAGTTAATTGTTTTTCATAGCAGCCCATATGGTACTGCGTTTTTAGATTTCTGACTAGAATGGTCACACCCCAATGTATCAGCTGTTGCTGAACAGTGCTTACCGTGATATTCCATGCACTTGAAGGAGTACATGTCTTCTCCTCTCTCTCTTCTGAACTACTAGATGCTGTAAAAGAAGGGACCCATTAAGCCCTCTGATGCCCAACATGGTAGTGCAAAAAGGCACTAATGGAATGGCAAATATTTAGACAAAACAAAGCAAATCTGACAAAACTTTATATATATATAGGAAATACTTTAAAAGAAAAGACTTCAGGAAAGGATATCTTAAAAGGAAGGAAGCCTAAGCAATGTATGAGGTTCTTTAGGTAGTACTTCAGTGCCTGGAAAAAAGCCTATATTTCTTCATGGATGTGAAGATGACTAAATCTAGGATGACCAAATTCACATTTGTGAATCTTTCATAGAAACTAGTTACTACTGATCAATATCCTGGTTTAGGCACCTCACTTAAAAGATGTGAGACAAGTTCCTCCCTTTCCACCTTGCCACTTCCTCCTGATCACCCTGACACTGGCTTTTCTCTTCTTAGTCTTTCTCTCTATAAACCAGTCAAGAGGGCTGAGATAGATCAGGTGGGATTGTGAACCCCACAAGATGACAAAATACTTAAAAACAAGTTACTAGCATTCTTCAGCCCCCCTCTCCACAAGCTTATGTGTGTAACATATTAATGATGAACAGCAGCATCAGAACAGAATGAGCAAGTGCTCTTCTGATCCATTTCTCCTGCTGTGACTGTTAAATGATCCAGTTCTCAAAGACTTATGCTCTATGAGTATAGTCCCACTGAATCCAAGAGCAGATTTACGGTTTTGTTTATTTGGTATACAACCCCTTCAGGCTTTTTATCCATGGACAGATGCAGCCAAATAAAAGCATCCAGAATCACAGAGGTCCTGCTCTCCATGGCGGTTTTCCATGGCATTGTTCATTCCAGCTCTCCAAATTTTGTTTTATTCCCATTGAAATTGCTGAGGAATTTAAAGGGTGATTTTAAGGTCTGTTATTCATTGTGAGATTCATAGGGACATTCCACCATTCAACAAAGTATACACCTAGGGATGAAAGAAAGTTTGTGAGCTCTAAGGATCTTGTTCACTAGAAGGGAGAAATGTTACTGGTGCACCAGTAATTAATGGTTAAATTACCCATGGGTAGTAGGTAGTAGGTGGCATAACTTTGCAATCTGGTAGCTTTAAATTTCACATCTAATTGTAGCAGTGGGAGTTAGAATATAGGTTGAAGACATAATGAAATTACCATAGGGAGGAACAGACTAATGATCTCAAGTCCAGCACAAGTTACAGCTATGTTGCTGTCAGCTAGAAAATCTGTAAATAACAACTTTGAAAACCATTGAGGGCACTAGACAATGGATTTTATGTGTATATAAGTAAGAAATGTGGATTGGGAGGAATAATTGAGTTTGCTACATTGTCAGTTACGTACTTGGAAAAAAATCACTTGGTCATCATTTAATCTCCTTTGCACACCTTTTTCTTCTTATTTGCATTTTTAATGCAAAACCCCACAGAATCTCTCTTCAATCATACTGAATAGGTTTGTATCAAACAGTGCATTCACAATTTTGTAAGTCTTAATTCTGCAGCAAAAAAAACTTAGAGGAAAGCATAATAATCCTCTTTATGTTTTTGGTACTTGGAAATTCAAAGTCGAACTTTTCCAGTTTTATTAAGAATTCTGAAATCTTGGTTTACTGAACAGTAATTTAAAATCAGCTTTTTAATGAAGTGGCTTCTTTTAAATCAAATTATCTTCAGTTAATAAAATATAGATGAGTGAATCCAGTGTTTTAGCAAATGTAGCTGAAAACTGATCTCTGTTAAGTGTCTTTTCTTCAAGGTCTTTTAATATGATGTTATAGTTTTGGGTTTTTTTCCAAGTTCCTGTTCTGTGGAAGTGTCATATGAATATCAAGTATGATCCTTTACTTGCTATAGAAGTTTGACAAAATGCCAGCTGACCTTTCAAACAAGGCCACAGCCTTCATTTGTTATATAAATTTAACTGGAGTTGATGTGATTCTACCTATATCACACCATCCATGCTGGTTTTTTCATAGATTATTGCTCTATCACCTACATCAGCTATATCAGTATCACCTATATTAACAATATTAGTTTCTGCTTTACCCAGACATGGTTATTGCCTAGCCTGCGAATAGTTCCAGTAGCAGAGGTTCCCTTAGTTTACTGGTCAACCTGTGCCATCAGCTCAGTCCTTACCATCGCAATTCTTTCCTCATCTCCTGTCCTTTTTTTGCTGCAACTGGAGCCTATTACGTCTCATCCCATATGTCACTGTGATGCAAGAATAAAATATTTTCCCTTTGTTCCACAGCCTTTAACATAATTAAAGCCTATGTCCCCATTCAGTTTTGTCCTTAGATTAAAAAGCCATCCAGTCTTGGCTTCCTGTGTTTCCTGGACCTGCTGATCTTCTCTAAGCTGTACTCAGTTAATTCCCATCTTCCTTGGACTGCAGTAACCAAGTCTGCTCTATTCATGAGTGCTATCCCATTATAATTAGAGCAGTGAGCAGGTGTTTAGACTCTGATGCCCTATCATTTACACATCTTTTTCTGCAGATCTTCTACTTAGGCAGTTTTTTTCTATCCTGCCCTCCTTATCGTATATGTATTTGGCTGCTGTTAGCCAAATCTAATGTCTTGCACCAATTTCCAGCTTGTCATCAATACATTGGCCTGCAATTTAGGTGTCATCTCCCTTACTTTAGTGCAGATTCACTAAACATCCTCTGCCACATTATCCATGTTAGTAATGAACTTACTGAATAGATCCTCACTCACTATTAGGCTTCTGTATGTACCCCAAAACATTATTTGAATTTTATTATGTTAACTACTCTCTGGCTATGGTTATCCAACTAGTTTTTCAACTACTGTGTAGCAATTAAACCAACTTCAGCTTCCTGGCTTCTTATAAGCATATATTATGGCACTGAAGTATATGATGTGTACTGTTTGTGCAGAATGTTTGCAAATAGTTTGCCGGAATATTTATCTCACAGTTTTTTCAGAGCTAAGCACAAGCTGGTTGTATTTCTTTAGTTCGCCTTTGCCTCTTGTTAGGATTTTTTCTATTAACGCTACACTTAGAACATTTACTAACATTATGTCTATGCTTTTCCAGTCTTTTGGTACCTAACCTCTCAGGAAGAAGTTCATTAAGTCTAAAAGTTTTGAAAATATGTAATGTAGAAGTTACTGTTAAATTTTCCTTCCCTTTTTCTTTGTAACTTTGCCACATTTTTGTTACTATCAGTTAGTATTAGGTAGTCACATACTTCCAATATATTGTTTTAATGAAGACTAATGTAAAAATGTGAAACATCTCAGCTTTCTGAACATCAGCTCTCACCATTTTTTTTCTTCACTTATTATCAAATTAACACTTTCTCTGATCTTTTTCTGACTAGGAAAGTATTCCATTGACTTCTATATATCACAGGATTTTACATTTCAACTAGTTATTCCTGTATTTTTTCAATAACTGGTATGACTAGCTTGAGGCCTTTTTCTCAAAAAGCAGTTACTAAGTATAATGTGATGATAGCACTGAATAATAATAAATTTCCTTGATAATTTATTACAGTGGCGGATCACACAAAACATGGTTTATAATCTGCGCTTTATTTACAGTTTGAGTTTTCATGATTTAAACCTATCCTGTTTGGCACATGTCCTTTGATAGATCAGTTGCCAGTCTTTTCTTTGCACGAACATGCCTGTAAACTGTAATCATGTCATCTTTTAATCTGCATTTAATCTCAAAGAAATCAGTCTGATTCTCCTTGCAAAGGCCTACATCCAACAATCAATCTGTAAACCTGTCTGATTTTATTCACTGTTTCCTATTGGTGTGTGTCCTAGGATAAGATTAACCCAGTTCTATGATGGCAGTTAAAGAAGTGGTCTAGGTGGTGAAATGTGAGTCTAAGTGGTAAAAAAGAGCTGGTTGGTTAAGGTATGAGGTT
>VZZY01004341.1:0-29637 GCA_013400335.1 Eurystomus gularis
CCTGTCCAGATCCCTCTCCAGAGTCTTCCTACCATCAAGCAGACCAACACTTCCACTCAATTTGGTGTCATCTGAAAACTTACTGAGGGTGCGCTCAATTCCCTCATCCAGGTCATTGATAAACGTATTAATGAAGTCCGGCCCTAAAAACTGAGCCCTAGGGAACACCACTTGTGACTGGCTGCCAGCTGGATTTAACTCCGTTCACCACAACTCTCTGGGCTTGGCCATCCAGCCAGTTTTTAACCCAGTGAAGAGTACACCTATCTAGGCCATGAGCTGCCCACATGTTCAACAGGATGCTGTGGGAGACAGCGTCCAAGGCTTTACTGAAGTTCAGGTAGACAATATCCATGGCCTTTTCCTTGTCCACTAGGTGGGTCACCAGGTCATAGAAGGAGATAAGGTTGGTCAAGCAGGACCTGCCTTTCATGAACCCATGCTGGCTGGCCCTGATGACCTGGTTGTCCTTGTTTTGCTAGCTCTTTCCCTCTTCAAACGATCCAGCTGACTACACCAATTTTGTAGTACTTCTTCTTCAAATTTGCTGGTCAATGACAAATTCAGCAACACCCCCTCAGCATACTGTCATCTTTTAACACTCTCCCAAATGGCCCCAACAAGAACCTTCCTCAACAAAAACTCTCACCAAAGTGATCAGTTCCTCCTTAATATAGGCCTGGCCTCGCCCACCACCCCAACCAGAACCACCTGCGGGAAGGTGGGGCCTCACACAAGTGGGCAAGGTTCTGCCTATAGGCCTGAACAAAACATTCTGCTAGGTTGTGACTCATCCATAGGTCAACTCCAACTTGGGGGCCACAGCCCAGGCCCCAGTACTTCAGTTCTGCATGTGCAGCGTGAGTGAATTCAGAATGAACCTCTCCATAATCTTCCCTGGTACCGAGGTCAGGCTGACAGGCCTGTAGTTCCCCAGATCCTCCTTCTGGCCCTTCTTGTAGAGTAGTGTTACACTGGCAAGCCTCCAGTCATCTGGGACCTCCCCTGTCAAGCAGGACTGCTGATAAATGATGAAGAGTGGCTTGGCAAGTTCTTCCGCCAGCTCCCTCAGCACTATTGGGTGGATCCCATCTAGCTCCATAGACTTGTGAGTGTCTAGATGTTGTAGCAGGTCACTAACTGCTTTCCTCTGAATTATGGGGGATTTGTTCTGCTCTCCGTCCCTGACTTCCAACTTAGGGGGCTGAATATACTGAGGATAACTGGTCTGACTACTAAAGACTGAGGCAAAGAAAGCATTAAGTACCTCAGCCTTTTCCTCATCCTTAGTGGCAATCTTTCTGTCTTTATTGTTGTATTGTTATAATGTCTTGTATGTTACATGTCTTAGCAAAATAGTATCTGATGTCTTCATTGGTGATACTATCTTGTAGGTTATCTGAAAACTTTATAGAATAAACTGAACTATTTAAAAAATGGGTGAGAAATGATGTTTATTGGTGCATAATATGTGAAAAATCAAGATTATTAAATTGATGACTCCTATCAGTCTACGGTGATTAAAAGTTGTTGATTGACTTGTAAAATGGTCAGTATTTCATAGTGTCAGGGAAATATCAATAAATAAACAGCAGTCATGGCTGATTATTTTTAGAGATTGAAATCGCATTAATTCCTCAGAGATACCAGCATTTTTTGTGCTCTTTGAAATGACAACACGTATGACTCTTAGGTAAACCCAAAACATTTCTTTCTGTCTTACCTTAAAATAGAGAAAATGTCTTTATAACATGCTGCAAATTTCAATACATTTTAAGCACTAGTCTGTCTTTTCAGCTAGCACATTTTCTGTGAAGAGCAACATGTTGAATTAATGTTTTGAGTGAGAGGCTCTAGAGAGAGAACGATCAAAATGCTCTTAACTGACAATATTTACAAGAACAAAAACATAGGAGAATGATTACAGAGATTACCCTTCGTGTTCCCCTGATAAGTTGGGAAATAACTGTCAACATAGAAGTTGAAAAATAAAAAAGTTTAGTCAGTGTCAAAAACATCATGGTCAAAATGTAAGGCACTCTTTCCCATGTTTCATAGCTGAAATATGCACGAACATCAACATATACCGTTCTTACAGAGGCAGTCTGCAGATACACTCTCTGAAATTAGTTTCTTTCTTTCCTCTTTTTAAGGAAGAAGGCAAAACACACAGTAAAAACTCCAATTATGGAATTTTCATTTATATAGTATCTGCAGCTTCATTATCAGCCTTTCCCTCTTTGGTATCTCCTGTATTCAATCACTTAATAGCAAATGTGAGCTTCAATATCAAATAGTTTAATGGAATGCACGACCACTATTTTAATAAGTTGTTAGAGATTTTTATTTGTTTTGGCAATAAAACAAATTTCTGTACATTCCACTAATTTCAATGCCATCATGCACCAGAAAAGAGACATGCTTTTATGAGATAGATGCTTTTTTTTAGTTTAGTTTTAGTTTTTGTGATTGCAAGAGCAGATTAGTCCCTGATTCTTCTAAGTTTCATATCTGTGGCCTAATTCTTTTACAGTGAAGAGCTTCCATTATTACAATTGGCAAAATTATGTCTCCATGTGCTTGCAAGTTCTTTAAAATGTTACTCCTGATCTGCTTGCAATAGTACACTTTTAGGACATTTATATAGGTTAGATTTTTACAAATGTTATTACATAGTTCAACTTTCAGAAACATTGCACTATTTCTTAATTAATTAAAGTACTGTTTTCATATTTTCTAGGAGTTAATTGTGACAAAATATATAAGTTTTTGTTGGAATATGTGTATTTTCTACAAAGCTAAAAATTAATAAATACAATCCCCAACAGCAACCTGGAGATCATTTAGTAATGAACACTAGAAACATGCTAAAATAATTTATGTTAAATGTTTTATGAGCTCAAGATCGAATCCTGTAAGGCATTATACTGAAAAGCCCCATACCACATTCAATTCTCCATTAACTTCACTGAAGCTACAGTAAGCAAGAGTTCACCAGCTCTTTAGTTCACAACTGAGACTTAAGTCATCTGCTTTGAACTATGTCAACATTATTAATTACATAAAGAACTCATTAGTGGATCTTTTTAAAAATACAGAGATAAATGGAATGAGAATTGGGAATTAAATTCTGCCATTGTTAACAAATTTCTTGACAGTTTCCACATACCATTTGAAAATTTACTTTGCTGTCTATGACTATCTAGCAGTTGGATCACTACAGAAAGATGGCAATTTGCTAGCAGATTAAAGACAGACAAAACAACACTTACATCTTCAGCATACAATTAGGATGTAAAATACTCCTATTGTGAGAATTTATTTTCTGTGTGTGAGAAGCATTTGAATGTTCTGGATATTCTACCAGTAAAGAGCTATCAGTCAATGTAGCTCTGCAAGGGTATATATCTGACTGCCAAATCAAGAAAAAGAGAACTGGAGACCACAGCATGCTAAAAAGAAGATATTTGGATGCACTCACAGAAGTGTTTCACTGAAAGACTTTAAGGTAACTTGTCTGTATCTCTGTCAAAGAATCTTATGCAGTATAATATATTTAGGTTTTGTCCATCCAATAATTTAAGCTCAAACTGCTGTTTTGAACTACGTACTACCTTCTGTGGTTTTCTTTCATATAATCAAGGAAAATATTACTGGAATTATCCCTCTGGAATTTTTCTGTCTTTCAGATCCTTCATATTGTGAGATTGTCCTTGATATATAAAAAAGTGCCTGTTGGGGAAACCACAGAAGTAAACCTCTCCATCTCTCAGGATTTGCTACTTTTTTTTCATTCCTGTCTCATTTCTAGGGTTGATGTAGAGATCCTATGATATATTTGAATTCTGTTCCCTTGAAAATTTACCCCATTGAATTCCCCAGCCTTTCTTATAATGACTTCTTTTTGACAGAAATAGTAAAACTTTACTTTTAAGACTTTTTGTCTGTCACTAGCTCTAGGAGAAGAGTACTGTACTTCATATGTCCTTACTGTTAGAACTTCATTTATATCTTTCAGTTTCTATGTTTTTAATAGGTGTTAAATAAAATTAGGTTCAGAGTTTTCCATTATTATTTTTATTTGTGCTATATACTTTTTATCTATTTTCAGTGTCACTTTAAAATGAATTTTTTTTTATACCTATATTTTTCATGCTTCCTTGTTCACATTTTTCCCTTTGTTCTCAATATGGGAAATGCAGATTGCAAAATATTTACTGGTTTTGGCTGTGGCCATTTCTTTTGTTTACTCTCACATTTTTTAATTCACCTCATTTCTTATAACACATTTGCATTGCCTTTGTATTCTTTTTACTCATTTTTTTCCTGCCTGAGTAAGACTGCTACAACATTTTCTTATTCCTTAGAAATAAAAAAAAGACCTCTTTTTACTATAATGGCTGTCTTGGAATAATTCATATTTTGAGCTTCTTACATATGCTCTTCCTTTTCAAAGGAATGGGAAGATTAAAAAGTTAAAAGAAAAAGGTTTTATCCTTTTCTCCTTCTTTGTAATTTTGCCTTCAGACAATTACTACTGAATACCAAGATTCTTTAAAGTTGCCTACACTCAAGAGGGAAAGAATGTGATTAAACACAATGGCCCTTTCTACTACCACAGTAGTGCAGACTCTCTGTGGTTTGTGCAGAGCTTTCTTGAGAACTGATGTGGACCATAAAGTGAACTGCTACTTTCATTACATTGCACTTCAAATGCAAGATGTATTTCTTCAGCCATAACTTCTTTAATATAAACATAAACCTAAATTTACTTGTACATTTCTACATGAAGTAGTACATCACACATATGCTTGTGAGATAATGAGTGACAGAACAGCAAGAAAGACTGCTCTTTTTGGTGTAAGTGCTGGCTAACACAAAAATAAAAGCCTGTGAAATTGTTTTAGGGCTACTGGTCTTCAGAAAATGTTCTGACCATTTCCCTGTTAGAAAGGCACAGAAAAATTTCTATTCATTCAAAAAACTTTAAATAGAATTTTTAAAGGGAAATAATTGACTGATGAGGCAGGAAAGATATATATTTGTTTTACAGAAAGGGAAGAAATTATTTTTTATGATGATATAAGAAGATCGATTAAGTCATCCCATATGAATCATTATCTAAAAACCCCAGAAAAACAAGATCCCAGCCCATTCAGACACTGTTCTATTGTTTCCATTGCAACTCAGCCTGACTGACCACTCAGGTTCGAGTATCTGTTGCCCACTTCACACAGATACAACAGAAAGGATAAAAAGTTTACAATATAACAAACTATACTAATTTAAATGGAATAACTGAGGAGTGTGATCCTTGATACTGTGGCTTACCCTGTTCTTCAGATGAAAGCATGCAGATCAGAGGGTTCAGGGTACTTATTACCTATCTCTGGAGTATACTACTGAAGCTCACAGCTTGAAATAAATGGGATTTAAATATTACTTTAAATTCTTTATTGAACATGCAATTATATATATACATTTAAACATTCAAGGGAAAAAAAAACTGAAAAAGAAAAGGAAAAAAGCATTTATAAGAAGTGTCTTTATCAAAATGAGTGTTAGTTCACAACTAGTTATACACAGTAGGAGCTAGATGAAACAGCTAAATGATACAATGATCAATAAAATGATACAGCTGTATTTTTATAAGTAGATCCCTTTTCCATGCTTCAAAAGCACTGGAGCCCAAGGATGTCTTATCAATGTATATAAATATCTGAAGGGAGGGTGCAAAGAGGATGGAGCCAGGCTCTTTTCAGTGATGCCCGGTGACAGGACCAGAGGCAATGGGCACAAACTGAAACATGGGAGGGTCCCTCTAAAAATCAGGAAAAACTTTGTTACTGTGAGGGTGAAAAAGCACTGGCACAGATTGCTCAGAAAGGCATTGGAGTCTTCATCCTTGTGGATATTCAAAAGCTCCTGGACATGGTCTTGGGGAACTGGCTCTAGGTGGCCCTGCTTGAGCAGTGGGGTTGGACCAGACAAACTCCAGAAGCCCAACCTCAACCCTTCTGTGATTCTGAGATTCGGTTCCTTTGATTTACAATTAGTTATTTCTCTTAGTCACATAAATTATCCACTCTAATCAGTCTTAATGTTCTATTTATTTATTGACTTCCAGTCATCAGCACATTAAAGACTATCCTCTTCTGGGACAGTCCCAGCAGCTGTGGTATGGTCTGTGTCTGTTTCCCCTCCTTATTCTGATACTATCTTCTGTCTTTCTTAAATATGCAAGGAAAAAACTTCAGCAAGTATTCCACCAGGTACTGGTAACTGGTACCACTTGCTGACACTCAAGTCTGGTGTTTTTCACCACATTTGCACAACACTGATCTGATCCAGTTTTTTTCTTCTTTTCCTCTGTTTCCAGCAGTGCTTACCCATTAGTTTCCCTGTAAAATGCCACTATTAAATAATTCACTACTTCCCTCACTGGTACAAGGAGGACACAAACAAACAAGACATTTTCTTAAAGCCTGGGTAAGTGAAGCATTAGCTTGAACCTGAATATTAAAGATGAAACCCTAATTGTGACTTTATTCTCCATATCGTCCCCTCTGCATGAGTGACCTGATATTAAGAAACTCCAGCAAAAGGTTCTGAGACAGAGATATGCTCTCAGTTTCAGTTTTATTTCAGGGTGTAGTTATTTGCCAGTCTCTCTTCTCAGGACTGCTACTGACTCCCTTGACAACAGCCAGTGAAGTCGTCAATTTATCCTTAACTATAATCCACAATCTTTTTTATAGTTTCTGTAACTGATTTTATTAATTATAAATATAGTTCTATGTCTACTACACTATGACAGAACAGGGACATTATGCAAAGAGCAAACTTGAGACATAGGATGGAAGGTTAAAAAGCTAGTAAAAAAAAGCACAACAGGAAAAATAAATAATAACTAGTGCAAACAGACAATGAAATGCATGTTGATTTGCATACTCTGAGCATGCTATGGCTGCTTTCTAGATCTGCATTGTCACAATTCAATAAGAAACATCAGAAATCCTAATCTGACCTGCTGTAAACTGCAGGCTATTGACTATAGGATGAAGTTCTGTAAAATACAGAAGAAAAGGAGAGAGCTCTGGACTCTACCAGGAACTTGAAAAACTCATGACAGTGTATGCTTGGGTGACCCCCAGGGACAATCCATATCCTAGGCTGAAGAACACAACTATTTATCACTCCCTCAAGGCTCCTTACACATGATGAGATTAAATAAAATTATCTTCACTTTCTAGCTGTAAATCTGCTTATTAGTGTGATCCTGGCTGTAAAAGAAAGCTATATCAGCCAGATACATAAATAGACAATTTTACATGAAACTTCAGCGTACTGGACAAACTCTATTCCATGTCCCATATTCAGTCCAAGATAAACCAGAGGAAGTCTTGGGGAAAACATGTATCCATGCTCAGAAAAAATGTCTTTCATTGATTGTGCTTTGGAAACTAATCCTTCCTGAACCCAGCAAATAACTGGCTAAATTACTGGAGAATTGACATGTGATTGTGATGCTCTTAAATAATAAGAATGGGAAATGTTTTGATGAGTTTGTGGAGGCAGAATGAAATGATCCTGCTTTCGCCTGGGCTTTTGAAGAATGTTAAGGGTAACTCAGATATTGAGAAGTTCCAGGGCTAGAATGATAAACAACACTACTCAACCCAAACATCTGCACCATTCAATCCAACAAGACTTTTCAGAAAAAGAAAAAAAAAGAAAAAAAAATCCAGAAAAAACAAACAAACAAACAAGCAAAACAAAAAAAAACCCTGGATTAAAACTTCTCTTTTTGAAACATACTTTATGGTAGTAATGTGTTCAATTTTACCTGTACCTATTAATTGAGCTTCATTTATTCTTCTGACAGGTAGAATGCATATGTTAGTAAAATGGTAATTTTGACAACCTTCAATCAAGCCCATTGTTACACTTACGTCACCGAGGCTGAAAAAAACCCATAATTTTCAGCTATTGTGTCTCTCAATATTGTACCTATATCTAAAGATCATGCTGGAATAAATTGAACTCTTCAGGTCTCATTTCTGAAGACTTACTTTTTCCATGTTGGATAATTCTTTTTCCTTCTTTTTAGAAGCACTGCATAGCTCTCTTCACATATTTTTGGCAATAAAACCATCTGAGCTATACACAGCATTTTAATAGTGGCCTTTCTATGCATGCACAGACATAAGATTACTTTCTCTTTTCTTTGGTCCCATTTCTACACATTCAAGGGCCAATTCAGTCTTTTTTGTCATAGACACATGCTGAAAATTCTTTTTGAGGCAATTTTCTGTGATGAATTATTAGCAGTTTCCTGAGAGACTATTTTCAGGAAAAGGTCTGCCATTGTAAGGGATAACTGGATCATAAAATAAATTAATTTTGCAGTGTTAAATTTCTTTCTGTTGAATTGCTCTTCTTTCATTAGAAGATAGATAAGAGGATCACTCTACAAGCTGTGTCATGCCTTCCCCGTAGTTTACTATATTACCAACATAGATTTCTCCTGCATACTCTCCCAGTATTTGTTTGACAGCAAATATGGACAGATTATGGACAAGCCTTAATAATTGTAATAAAAGTTATAAAGTTGCCTTGATTCTTAGGTATTTTCTTTTTTTTTTCCCTCAGGTGGTCCTAAAGCTGTCTCTTTAATAAAAAGCTTACTATTTCATTTTTTAATCTGTCTGAGACAATATCTCTATATAAAACATGGTTTCTTGAACAACAACATTGTTGATAAAGCAAATAATTTAGAGAATTTGAGTATGCTGTATCAACTCACACACATGTATTAATCAGATGTTTGACATGGTTAGCATAAAGTCTTGGTTTTGAAGACTTAATTGTATACAACTATGGTGAATCCACACCAATTACATACAGTATTTTCTGAACTGCAGTATGACACATAAATGATTTCCTGGGATTTGCATCAGACCATACAGGTCTTAAAGCTCTACCCCTTTCTATACTCTCCCATCTTTTACTTTTAAGTACTCAGCTTTGTTAAAAAAATTCATACTAGCAGTTTAACAACATTCAAAACACTCTTAAAAGAGTGTTTCCTCTCAGGTTTCCCATAGGCTCCTGTTCTGAATACCTTTAATTTTAGCTGATGTTACTTCATGTCCTCCTTCATTACAGATGAAACTTTTCAGTCATATGAGAAAGTGGAGGCCAGTCTACTTTACACAAATGTTTCTGCGTAAAAGAATGAGCAAGCAGACTCTGGGTTTCACTTGGTATGTCCAGTGTCAGTGTATTAAGGCAAAATTTAATCCTGGCCTTAAGGGAGGGAACAAGACCATCTGTCAGCTCAGAAATGAAACAAGCATCTTTATGTGGGAGTCAGCTCCTGTTCAGTTTGAAGAAGGCTGGTGTAAAAATATCCTAGTCCAGTATATTTCTTTTCCAAGAATACAAGGCATAATTTTTAAAAAGTGCCACCATATGAAGTTGAGAACACAGTTTTATACAAATTCAAATAGGCAAGCAAACAATGCAATTAACATGTATAGTTACGACAGATTTTATGAATGGCACATCTGTTTTCAAAATATGTTGACACTTTAAATGTAGAAACTACAAAATTGAAATCTCCATTCATGTAAGTGCAACATTTAGGCATATTTCAATCCAGAATTCACTTTATAGTCCTTCTTCCATAGGCTCCTGAAGTTAATGCAAAACATGTAAGATGAGATGTAAGAAGTTGAAATGAAATTTACTCACGTCAAAAGACTGTCCACTGTGCTAGTAACAGAAAGCAAAAAAATTTTAATATGAAGAGTTCTGTCATTTTTTGCAGTAGAGTTCAATTCAGTCTTCAGTCAATTCCATGATATTTAAAGATAGGATAAGAAATAAATTAAAAATTATAATTTAATTCCACACAATAAAGACTGTATGTACCAATTTTTAAATAAATGAAGTATGAAAATGTGTACTATAGCTACAAAACCACTACAAAACTGGAGGTATCAAACTGACCTGTCGAGGTTTGTCTTTTCCCTATTCGACTTCTCTAGGTCAATTTCTGTCTGCAAAATATAAAACAGGCAAATCCAAATGGTGATACATGGCAGACATCTCACGAAGAGTGCTGGCTTAGATATTCCCAAGTCCAGGCTTAGTTGTTAGAGAAATTCAAACTTTTTTAAAAAGCATGTATGTACTTGGAATTTAGCCACAGTTCTATTTTATTCCAGTCCTTCTTAAGACACATTAGTCCCTTCCTGTAATTTCTTTTCTTGATAATCTCTCACTTTTTAGCTTCAGATTCTGTTGTGGTTTAGACCCTTCCGGGAGCTGAGCATCATGTGGCCACTTGCTCACTGGCCCCCCACCCCCCAAAACAGGAGGGAAAAGAGGGAGAAAAATACAAAGCCTGGTGGGCTGACATAAGGACAATGTAATACAACAATGCAAAAGGAGAAGTAAGCAACAATAATAATAACAGTAATGCAACAATATATAAAGCAAGTGACACAAACAGGACAGACCAAATTAGCTCCAAACCAATGATGTGCCCCTGTCCGACAGTGCACCCAGCCCAGCCTGGCCCCTGCCTTTATATTGTTGGCATGACATCAGTATGGTATTGAATATCCAATTGACTGGTTTGGTTGTCTGCCCTGGCTGTGGTTCCCTCCCAACTTATGGTGAAAATTAACCCTATCCTAGTCACATCAGGACAGATTTCTTAATTTTCTGTGTCTTGCAGGAATAAATATTTTCAGGCACATTTGGTTGTACTTGTTTTATTCCATATGGCGAGATTTACACCAGCATTTGGGAGAATGGTGTGGGTTTCTAATACTAACTTGTCAGTGGCTTGTGAGATTTCTTTTGGTAGACACGAGTTTGATTTTTATGAACTGAAATGTCTTTAACTTTCATAACTCTTCCGTGCCAGCTATTTTAGTTATTTATTTATCTTTCGATCAGAAAACACAGCTATACTAGATGAATTCTTAGGGTCCTTTAAATTCTGTAGTTTTTCCTTGTACCAATCTAGTAGCTGAAAGTTGTTTATTATTATTATTAATGTGAAAAGCAATAGAGGGCAGACTAGTTACCTCTTGGCATAGGTAAGGGTGGTTGTTATATATTGCTAAGTACCAGATGGTAGATGGCTTTTATGTTTGCAGACAAATGAGAAGTTATTAGTAGCCCTAGCTCTCTAGACAGCACAAGGGCTGTCTATCACTGCAGTGCCTAGCTTCATACAGGCAATGACACTAGGATTCAAACTTTCACATTTAGATGGAAAAGATAAAAGATATGAAGAAATCTCTGTGAAGACAGAAGAGTGCTTTGACAAAACTGTTCTGACCCAAGCAGAAAGGGACATCTTGCTGGATAGTGACTTCAGGATTAAGAAAACAAGGAAAAAAAAAAAAAAAAAAAAAAAAAAAAAAAGAAAAAGAAAAAGAAAAAGAGAAAGATTAAGTTCTTGACAAAGTAACACAGTCTTTCCAATGCTGCACTTGCCCATTTTAAAAATACGGCTGCTACCACTTTCTCATGTTTCTGAAATGTGCCAAACATAAATACATTGTAAAAGGATGAGGGCCCAAAATAATGTAATATTGCACACATTGCAGAGGTGTTACAAAAGCAATGGGTCTCTGTCATACCTCAGATATGACTCTATACCCTACAAGCCTAGTTTGCTTCCTAACATTCCCAATGTAAGTTTATTCCTTCTTTTCCTCTCCCAAATTCCTATACACTCTCACTTCTGCTATCTTGGAAATGTAGGAAGTGGTGAGAAAAACTTATAATACATCATCTCAAAGTGAAAACTACTGCTAATATGACAACAGTAAACACATGGTAAGTCTAGAAAAAATACTTGAGTGTACTGTTTTTAGTTATACTATGGATTGATTTGGATTGTGTTCAGAAAACTGCTAAACAGTGCAGTACAAGATCTCTGGTTTTGACTAACATAACAAAGGAAGGGTTTTGTTTGAAAAGGATTTTGATAGCACTTTACAATTGCTATTCCCACTTTCCTCTTATGAAGCAAGGTTTTTCTAAGTTCTAACAGCTCAAGATACTCCCTTGCAAACAATCAAAAGTAAAGTGCAGCCAAAGTAAATATAATTTTATAAATAAATCCCAACAGAATAATAACCATCTTTTAGGCATTAATTTCATCAAAACCCAAGGCATTATCTAATGCTTATACTACTTATGCACACAGAAACTGTAAAATCTGCCTAAGTTGTGGCTAAATACTGCACTGGTGGAGACATCAAAAAATAACAACAAAAGACTAAAGACTATCAAAGTGCCAAAGCTTAGCTAAACAGCAATAGTTCCAAATCAAAGAAAACAATACAGCATATAACCCCAATTATCCAGATGTCTAGAGGGACATAAGAAAATTTCAGATATTGGAAAAGCCTTCTGGCAGGACTTTAAGTCCCCTGATCCCAAACACAGAGTTCATATTGCTAACAACTTCTCCTTCTGCTTTGTTGCCAAAGCTCAGCGAAAGGAGTTGTATTCAGTTCCAGAGTGCATGCCTTGAAAGGGTGATCAAATTCAGATGTAATGACCTGAGTACATAAACTTCGCTACGCTCATGTCTGACTAGTCCAGCTTTATATTCCGGAGTAAGTCATGAAGAACAGACCTACTTCCTACAGCTTCTTAATGTCCTGAATATTGGGAATTTGAAGAGGTCAGCAAATGAGAGACATTAGGAAAGCCAGAGGTTGCCATGGAATTACAGCCAAAATTACAGCATTATTTAAGTTGATGTTATTTCTTACACAGCTCCAGTGGAATTGAGGCTCCATCCCCAGCTATCATGGCCAAGACTGATTAACTACAAGGAGATATTTACACAAATATACCAATTTGCAGAGGTGTCAAATACCCACTGACGTTGTACACATCTGTCTTGATATGTACACAATCCCTACATCCATGAGGTATCATTATTGCAGTCCTCTATGTGCCTGCATTTGAACAGGACTCCTCCAGCCTATGAAGCTATGCCTGTTCTACCTGGCATGTAGGGAGCAAGAAGAGAAGCACAAGAAGGTGAAACAGTTGCCAAAAGGTCAGAGAGAAAACCTAAGCCTGTTCTATCAGTCCCTCGGTTAACTCACTATGTGCCAGCTGACTGATTTTTCACAAAGACTGCTCAGAGCCTCCCAAGACAGATAGCTGCAGAAATGTGGCCTAGACTTTAAAGTTTTCTTTAAAGTATAAGCAGCCTCAAGTACTAGCAGCCCCTTTTGGTTATTTTGGGTGACTGTCCTCTGTGTTTCAACAGTGCTAGGCTCCTGCTAAAGAACAGAATTGTGCAGGCAAATGTTTTTCCTGTCCTGGAGGAAAGCCAGGCTTTTGTGTTCCTCGGGTACTATCCAGAATCAATTCAACCTTAAGCTTCCCTTGCTCTCTCTGACTCATACCTTTTGATTTTTAGCTGAGTGAAAAAAACTCTACACCAAAAATCAAACAAAATGTGGCTGATAGCTGTGCAGGTTATTTCATGTCACTAAATTAGGAGGTGGCTTTTAATCTCTATGAATTTATTGCATAAAAATACAAGGATGTCTATCTAAGTTCCTATATGCACATTAGGCACTTTCAGTAAATGAACTATCAATGCATGCTGACCTGTGCTATTCAGTGATGTAAAATGTTGAGCAAAAAATTCTCCCATTCACATGAGAAAGAAGCAACCCCTATGCCTTAATAAAGTTATGGTACAGCTGAGAAGAAAAGGCTGCATATGATAGCTGGGATTGAGGTTTTAGAGCAGGCTGCTGAACTGTGTTGAAAATAAATAGGCTGCTAACGTTCAGTTCAGAGGTAGAAGTTGGAAGCTGTGAAATCACAATAGTTTCTTCCTAAATGATCTTATTCGGTAAATACACACCTGCATACTGAATCTCGGACATGTGAAAATTAAGAATAAAGTTATATCATATTATCAAGATTTGCTTCCAATCACTCCTGAGATAAACACCAGACAACTGTCATATTCTTTCCCAAGAGGGTAGCAGACTTCAGCAAATCTATCACATACAATTTAAATCACTATTCCCTTCCCCAAAATTTTTTCTCAGAGCTACTGAAAACCACAAATTATGCCTGAATAATGTAATTTTGGAAAGAGTTTAAAGAAATTAATAGAATTTTCTAAGAATCTGAGTGTGAAAAATTGCAAGAACATTCTTCCATCCTCTTGCTATATTCTTGTGATTTTTCTAGTCCTGAAATGTTGTTCAAAATTGTCCCACTTGATGCATTAATTGTGAAGCTCATAGCAAGTACACTTAGGCATAATTAATACTTAGAAGTACCACTGTCAGCAGATTAGTATCAGATCACAAAAATCAGCACATGGAAGCTGTGATACCTCTGCTTGCACAGAAACTTCTTCACTGGACTGAGCCTGTTTCTGCTCTCTTTGGGGAGAGCTGAAACTTGTGCCAAATACTGGAGAAGACTACTTTAGTTTTTTTAAGATAAACATCAAATGTGTTTTAAGACGCAAACTCTCTGAATCAAACTAGAAGCAACAATCTTTTTCTTCCTGCATGGCTGTGTCACTGTCATTGTTAAGTGTATTAAATGTATATTTCATTAAATGGTCTCTGTAAGCACAGAATTCTGTCAGAATTTAAACAGGTTCAGTTTGCCATTATTATTTTGCAAGGTGATTACTGAGGTTAGTTTCAATTATTTTCTTCCTTTTTCTCTTCAACACTATCCACAGGATCATTTTTACAGTCATCGTTCAGCTGCTCTTCTGTACAGGAAACTGAAGCGTATTTTATTCCCAGAACCCAAAATCCAGTTTTTACAAATCCTACCTCAGAAGTGCTCAAGGAAGGAGTTCCCAAAACACTTTATGGGCATCACATATTGATTGCCTCAATGAAGGCTACGTGTTGAAGACTGAGGCTCAGAATTTATCCCAAATTCTTACTCTATCTGATTCTTAAAAGCAAGTGGTAGTCCTTACTTTGCCAAGACCAAAGATGGTAACTCCAGTGGAACAGCTCTTGCAAGCAACATGTTTCACACTAAGCCCTACTGACACTGACAGCAGTAATATTCAAATAAATGTAAAGACAGTACAATGTACTGAATCTCAAATTGTCTGACAGGAGACAAATACTGCTGTCACTGCTGGCAAGAAAATCAAGACAAATGTTTTCCCTGAGATTACTTTGGTCTTGCTGTCGCATAGGTAGGCCCTTACTGATGCTTGCCCTATGTGAAAGCACCTGTTGTCCCAGAGAGGACACCCTGCAGAGCCGCTGTGCTAAGAGCAGCTGGCACAAGGAAAAGAAAGAAGGGAAAACACACAAATTCAATATACTTCCTTGTCTCCCTTTCGGGGGCACCCAGGAGGGCTGGCATTGCCTTCCCTTGTTGAAATCCCAGTCTTTCTGCTGTTGGCCTTTTGCCACCTTAACTCTTAGAAAACAAAATGATGAGCTTGGATCACTGATCTTTCTTCTGTTATCTCCAAGTAGGCAATAGATTTTCAACATTTAATAAAGATGGTGAAAACAGGCACCTGTTTTGAACTTAACTCTTAGTGCAAGCTCTAGCTTTAAAGGGTATGTACACACTTTCTGAAGAACAAAAGAATCTCATTCACATTTCAAGTAAAACTATTCTGTATAAGAAAAAATTTATGTGAAGAGGAAACTCAAATGCAAGCTTAATACTGGGTGAAAGCTGACTGATCAGAGAGCTCAGTTTTCTCAGCACTTCTTAAAGAGGAGAACTTAAAAGTTTAAAGAAACTCAGAGCAGAGGAAGGAGGACCAATGGCTGAGGAAGCTGCCTTCAGATGCTGTTTCTTTCTTTCTTTGGGCTTATATATGGCCTTCTTCCATTGTCTGGCAACACTTCTAACTATGCTTAATAATGGAACAGTCAACCCTGCAGACTCAGTCAAAAACTGTGTGGAGAGTATTGCTGCTTGCGACATCTGCACACTTCTCTCAAGCTCTATAAATCCCTCTCAGGCAAACTCCCCAGTTTCCCTGATGAAGAAATGACTCTCGACTGCAAATGCTTCTTATGTCTGAAGCTGTCTTGCTTTGCTATTTAGAAAAGCCACACATTCTACCCTCTTGCAAAAAGCCTACCTTTAATGTTTCGTTTTTCCTAATATGATAAGAACAAAATTTGACATTTTTTTACCACATCATTATCACATTCAAAAAAGCTCAGTGGGTTATAGAATCATAGAATGTGTTGGGTTGGAAGGGCCCTCTAAAGGCCATCTAGTCCAACCCCACTACAATAAGCAGAGACATCACTAACTAGGTCAGGTTGCTCAGATCCCTATCAAGCGTGACCGTGAATGACTCCAGGGATGGGGCCTCCACCACCTCTCTGGGCAACCTGTTCCAGTGATCGACCACCCTCATATTAAAGAACTTCTTCCTAATGTCTAACCTAAATCTAGCCTTTTTTATCTTAAAATCATTACCCCTTGTCCTGTTGCTAGAGGACAAGGAGGAAGCTCTATAAGAATTAACGATTATGAGAAGGTGAAAGAATTTCCCTTATTTATTTTTTTTTTTCCCCCTGAAGAGATGCAAAGACACTGAAATTTATACTGGATTTGTAGAGTACTTTGAGGTCAAAAAGAATAAATAGAAGTTCACATTTATCCATTGACAGCCCAAGGCAGCATTAAAAATGTGCCAGTCAAGCAGAATGATGACAAAGTTCTTATTATGCCCCAAATAAGACAAAGCTAAATTCTGTAATCACTATATAACTCTATGCTCTCTCACCTCTACCTTCATATAAATGCCAAAAAATTATCTGCCATTTTTCTGGGAGGGAGATTTTTTTCTTCTGAGGGTGGTAGGAAAACAGGGGTGTGGGATTTCTCCTTCTGTTCTTAAAAAAGAAAATAGACAAGATTTTAAAAGGACATTTATGGAAAAAAGCCAATAACCTTCACACCTGAAGATGAAAGCATCTTAGTGTTATCAGTCTGTCAATTATATAGAAAGAGCAAAACAATATTACCAGTTTATATTCAGTTGGCTGGCATGCAATCAAGTATTTTTTGCTCAAAATTTGCATAATCCGATCTCATCAAGAGCCAAAGAGATGCTGCCATTTTTTTTTCTTTTTTTTTTCACTGATAAGCAACTTGACTAACCAGTTACCAGTATTTTCACATTTATGCTCTAGATGCAGGCAAATGCTCTTACAGTGTTTAATTGGAACCGTAGCTGAAAAGGGATGGAGCATCCAGAAGTATGATTACTTTTAGAGCTGGAGGCTACTAAACTCCAGGATATTTGCATCCAGACACTATCACTTGTAACAAAGTTTCAGACTACCTTTACTCTGCATTTCTTTGTGAGAAACTGATTGCAGCAGGAATCATGTCTTTGCATTTCTCTTCTGCTCATTCATGTATCCCACTGTTCCTTTCATCTACCACCTCCACTTCTGTAAGTGTAGTCTAGGTTTCTGAAACACTAAGCCTATCATAGTATTTTTCAAATAAGTTTAATAATCTTTTCACACTTAGTGGAACTATGATACTCTTCTGATGTTATAAAACTTCAAATGGTATTATACATTACGACTGAGAACTTCTTCCTGAAATTGAGTAGCTTTACAGGTATTTTCCACTTTGAAAAAGGGACAATGATTTACAACAGCCTTTTGATATTAGCAGTCTTCTTCCAAGATGAATGAGAATATCAAATTGAAAATGAACACTGTGTACCAGTTTAATTAAGCAAATCATGCTTGCTGACTGTGCTCTCCACTCCAGAGCAGGCCACAGTTGTCTTGCTTAATTTCACTACCATGCTCTGATATTGGCGTCATCAATTAACTTGATAAAGTACTAAATAATTCAACTACATTTATTGATTCTTTGATAATTCTAGATATGTGGTTATGGACATTATCAGTCCATGTTACTACATGTTGGGCACACGCCTGCCCTCTCCGCTTTTCCACTTTAGATACACAGCCCTGCATTGTCCATTATAAAAGACAAACTCCAGTGGTCCTTCCAGTCACTTGTGTTGTCACTGAAACTGCTGAGAAAAAGGAAACACCACTGAAGTTGCCTTTGACCACAAATTTTTAAATTTTTAAATAATTTGAGCCATTTCTTCATAGAAAGCTTTTGTTACTGCTAGCTCCCTGCCAATCCACATTACTTTCACTGTCCTCTTACACAGCATTACTTTAGCAACTATAATTCTTCAATTATAAAAGCTATCTCTGCTTAGTTTCTTTCAGTGCAAATAAACAGTTGGAAGCAAGAAACCACCTCACTACAGCCCTATACAAGTCATGTGTACCAGTGGCCCCTGTATGAGTTTAAGAAAACACCAGAAGAGAGATTTTTCTTTTGCCAGAAAGAACATTCTTGTATGTATTAGGATGGACTAATAATGCTCCTTCCTGTAAAAACCACCTGATTCTTCATATTATCTTATGTTTATTCATAATATTGACAAACAATAGTCTTTATGTGAATATTTTCCATACAAAAGGCACTGATTAAGAACATAGGGAGGTGGATAAAACAGTGTATACTTATGGCTCAGAAGATACCTAAAAGAAGGCAACAAGACTGTGGTTGCATGCTGCAACCTTTATTAAAGTTTCGAGAATTTAACAGAGCCCTGTACCAAATCACAGCCTTTAAAAACTGATCAGATATCATTACAACTCCTGTTGTTATTGCATTGCAGAACTGTGTGTTATTAACAATGTTTACATACACAATAAAATTTAATATTAATCATGGCAGACATTTGTAGAAAATGAAATTTGAAATCACAAGCATTATCCTAAGAAACCTGCTCAAGAAGCCCTCCAAACAAGGAATAGTAATTTACCACAAAATCAGTGTGATGAATAAAATAAAAATTAGCCAGCTCAATTGCCAAATAGCAGAATCAGCCATCACCAATTTGAAGTGATTATTAACAAAAACAATTAAGGTAGTCTCCCACAAATGATCCCCTGAACTTCATGTGGCGTTTTGATTAGATGTACGCTGACAACTTGAAAAATCATATTAAATAAACACAAAGAAGTTGGCATGTTAAATGATGAAATTACACAGCAACTGAATCTCCATTCAGTGGACCAGTTTAGCTGGTTTAATCACGTTTAAATAAATTAATACAAATTTGACCATCAGTTACTGTTTATATTAAAAGAGTCAAGAAAATTACAAGAAAAAACAAAATTCAGACAATTATGTGTGCCAAAATCACAGTATATTTTGTAAAACTTCTATTTTTAGAATGTAGGGCAGTATCTTCTATGTAATATTAATTTCATAGTGGCCTATGAAGATATTACACAGTTAATTTTCCTTTACATTTATCTCCTCAGTGTGTTTATTCAATTAAACAAAAATGGTTTTGATGCTTAAAATCTGGAGAGCTCAAAAAAAAAAAAAAAATCAGTGTATACCCTTTGAGATACAGCAATACTTTCCTATATCAAGTAAAGCATCAACAGTGGCATGAATTTAAATAGACATTGATTCAATAAACAGCCACATTCCAAATTCTGGGTGCAGTGCGACAACTACAAAATCAACCACTAGACGTGAAATATGCTTTTAAATTTCCA
Organism: Eurystomus gularis; assembly: GCA_013400335.1. Lineage (NCBI taxonomy): Eukaryota > Metazoa > Chordata > Aves > Coraciiformes > Coraciidae > Eurystomus > Eurystomus gularis. The sequence goes on from VZZY01004341.1 coordinate 19,653, forward strand.
CGTATAAAACCTATGGAATGCTCTTCAGAGATACCTGAATGGTGAATCTGTGCCTATTGAAATTTGAACTTCAAATGAGAGTTGAGATATCTGATTTACTTAGAGCTCTAAGACATCCCCATAGTCTATCCATTTTCAGCTCAAAAAATGAAATGCCTATCCCAATGTAAGAAAATACAAAAATAAAATGCAAAGCAATAATTTGTAATTGAGAAAAAATATACTGATTGTCACTGTAAGTTGTCATTTGGTAGCTTAATGTAGATGCTCAAGATTTAGAAAAGTCTTTTTCTGGCATAATCAAATAGAGGATTTTTTTTTCCGACAAGGAAACTATTATCTTTGGGCTGTTTCTGCTGCTGTTGGGCAGTTCCTGCTGCTATCCAGTTCTATTTCTGTTCTTGCATAACATCCAGCAAATACTATCTGAACCATGGTGACTTAGTCTGTGGATATAATCCAGAAAATAATAATAAAACTGGAGGGTGATAGGGTTTCATTTCTTTTCAGTTCAGCTTTTTAAACCATTTCAGTGTGTTGCCAGAGGAATACTAAGGCCAGCAATGATGAAAGTGATGCAAGGATGAGTATGAGGGAATAAGAATAGTAAACAACTCTTTTTCAGCAGCATCCCACACTTTACTCTCAGTTGTACTGTAGAAGTACTCCAGAGAATGGTCAAGTACCGAGAGATACAGAAAAGGCAAGCATTAAGAACTTTCTCCTGTTAATTCATATGCTTGCCAAATTTTATCGTATGTCTCTTTTATTTTTCATCACTAAGCTGCAGCATCTGTTTAATTGTAATTTAATTTTTGTTTTACAAATCATTACAGTATTAAGAACGTAGCATTATCTATATTACTGTTCAATTACTTCAGGCTAATTAAATTTTAAATGCTCTGTGTGTTGAGGCACAAGTATAGCCAGCTTGAAGAAGGTCTTATACTAAGTTGTTTTATATAAAGCTAGACATATCAATACTTCATCTTCCCTTTGAATTGATTGATATGACATATAAAGAAGAAAAAATTCATAGTAAGTAAGATGAAGTAGCTGCCTTCTGAAGAGAGAACAAAAGGGCTGGGACTATTCAGCTTGCAGGTACTCAAGGAGGGACATAACCACAGTTTACCAACTTGTAAACAGTGGGCGAGTTGAACTCATAATCTTGACAAACTAAAAGTACGTGGTGTCTGACAAAATGGTCAGAGATAGCTTTGAAGAATTGGAAGAATGCACCACTCTGCACAGTGGACATGAGGTGGTTTAAATCAGAAGCCACAGGAGGCCCTAGTAGCTAGTTGTAGCAGCAAGCTCAAAAAAAGAACCTGTCCCACAGAACTGGTAGGTCAATCCAACAAATGTTGATGCTAGGAGGGGACTGGCTGACAGGAAGTGGCCAGTTTCAACTGCCAAATACCTTATCCTGTGTCACAGGGAGAGTGGTAGTGCAGGAGAGTGCTTTGGCACTTCCAGCCAGTCATGGGTCCATCTCCAAGAGACAAAGCACTGGGGACAATGGAGCACTGGTCTGAGACAGCACAGTGTCCTGCTTTCTAATCTCATACTGCAAATTACGGACTGCTATAACCATGTGTTTTACCCTGCAATGCCATGCCCAGAACAGATATGCTCTTCCGCTGCTCTAAGATATGATTCCACCTTCTAAAATATAAACCTAGAATACCTAGTACTGTTTTCAGATGTACATAATTTACTCATATCACACAGTTAAGGTACATTCTTGTACAGTACTATTCATTCATTAGTGTTTTTTTATTAGACCATGATATGCTATAGTATATTTATAGGTTTACAAAATAGATCTATCTATGTATATTTGTGGGCCTTTAAATGAAAAATGGGTTGCATTTGTTTTTTGAGACAGCATATACTGTTATATTCCAGCAGGGGGGCAGTTTTAAGTGACAGATTCCTATCCCCTACTAAATGGAAGCTGTCTTTGAAGCAACTGATTTGTTAAAACTCCTAGCTGAATCATTAGGTTGCTAAATCCTAGTTGCTAAAAGTAAAATGTTTTCTACTTCTAAATTTTGTCCTGAGAGAGATTCAGCATGTATACAAAGATAATGGTCTATTTCCCATCCTCACCCCAACACTTTTTTCCAAATTCCTTCTATCTACAAACACAGCAAAAGAGTCAAGCCTTCTTCCCAAAGGATACTTTTCTCAGTCTTCCACAAAAACTCAGAAATGTTGACACTGTTTTTCTAAGGCACATTTATTATTGTTTTCAGGGGTTTTTTTTGAAGGCCAGTTATTTACCAAGGGTAAACAGAATATCGAATTAAACATCACAAAAAAGGCCTCTGAAGTCTACTTAGAAGGACTCTAACACATTATTTTTCCACTTAGCTTATCAGTGGAATTCTCAACAGTGACTACAGGAGCTGAATGTAGTGATTGGAACAGAGATCTGCACTTCAAAAGTCATGCCAATAAATGACATTCTATTCTGCCATAAAGGACAACGAAAGATGAAAGAGTTGCTATCCTTTTGATTAATCATGTTTTTCTTAAAAGCCCTAGTGCCTAAAATGCCTGTAAAAAGAAAACACATCTCAATTTCTTAAAGTATTATACATTAATTGTCTTAATGTTTTTCAATTTACAATATATTCCAAAAGTAAAAATCCTGAAACATAATTTATATTCAGTACAACTGTAGCATGATAAATTATGTTTTCTTTCCATAATTGACTCCTTTGACAATAATGAAATCTTTAATGGAATTTCATAACTAATAGGAACACTTGGCTTAGCAACATTAATTTAGCTCAGACAGAATAACCTATAGAAGAGCACAAACTCCAGAAATGTAGTTTCTATGTTTTCTGAAGTATTGGTATCTTTCAGCCACACACTGAAAGTCAGATTTTCCCCATTCCTCCTTCTCTAGCAATATTTATAGAGACTGTCTATCTCCAAATCTACATACCTCAAGGACTCTGCCATAGGTTAAGAATTATTTCTGTAGCTAATCTTTGGCACTGTTTTACAGGGTACACTTCTTTCATGAGCTGCAACATGTAAATTTCTATGAAACCATAGAAACTATGACAATCAAACTGTGTCATAAATAGTACTGAGGAGCTGGAAGTCATCACTATAAATAATAGTTGAACAGCTGAACCTTCTTTCTGTATATATTTTCTTCTCCCCTGTCACTGTGCAGCAGTGAATTTTGGTGCTCAAGAAAATATTTTGGGAAACCACAAAGACCAAAGGTAAAGTCTAGAAGATATAATTGAAGCAGGTCATATTATTCTACATAAGTTTAACCCATATAGAAATATCTGTCTCCATTGCTGCATGTCCCAAGACAACAGCAACATCAATAACTGCATAGCAGAAATGGGGGCATTCGTATCTACCTTGCATCCGCATTAGTCTGTGGGGGGCAATATAAGGAAAAAGCAATGAAAAAAATTTTACTAACATATTCGGCAACATGGCTGCCCATACAGCAGATGTGCTAATGCAATTGTACTGTTTGTCAACAAAATTAAAAAAAAAAGCCAAAGATATTAAATTTTAAACCCACTTGTTCAAAGAAATCCCAGAAACGAGAAGTTCATTTTCATCACTCTCACTGTGTTTAATAATTTCGTTCAAAGATGTCCAAAAAGATTAAAGTTCAAGCATTGAAATAAAGAAGGGCTTTTTATCAACAAATTGCCCACAAAATTGCCTCAAATGGCTTCAGACTGCTGGTTCCTTCTAAATCATTAACAAAATGGACATTAGTGATCTGACACAGTTAACTGGCTAAAAATAGACATTTTCTAAAGTTTTATAATATTGTTGAATATTTCAATAAAAGCAAGAGCACTGACTTCTGATGTGCCAGCCAAAGTCTGTTCTTGCTGAGCTCTAAAGGCAAGCTTTTCAAGTTCTGACAATGTACTGATTCTATCAAAGAAATGTATACCAATCTAACTGAGATCAGAAAAAAATTTTGTCAATGGCATTTATTTAAACTTGTATTGATGTAACAGGATTAGAATGTGATCCTAGGGGATATGATCTCCCTAGTAATCTTTGGCAAAAAAATAATCTGCACAATGTAATAAGTATGAATCCAATACCGAGAGGACTGAAGTGTATTTTACTGTCCGTTTACTTCCATCCTTCCTGTTCAAATAATAAATCTGGTTTTTAAAAGGCGAATGCTGAAATGAGATCTCCTGTGATGATAGCCTTTCTCACATGAAATTATATGAGTAATGTCAGAAAGCGGCACCCTCCATGCTTGAATGTAAGAATCTGATGCCCATGGTAACCTGTGCCTTCACTGTCTTCTTGTGATCCCTAAAGCTGTATCAGTTTACATACTGGGATTAAATTACACCTGTAAACCTACAGCTGAATATGCCAACCTGATCTGTGTGATTGGCTTACATTTATTCATCATCCACTTGTCATGGAGATCTCAGTGAAACTGCAGTTTCTATCAGTGGACCTAAATTTGCACTGCAGTCAGGGCAATGCAGGCACCAATAGACTTTCATTACCCTGACCAAGCTCACCAGGGACCCTCATCCATGCACCCATGCACATGGGTCCAGAGACACACAGACGTGGCCTGAGCTATGTTGGAGATACACCTCTAGTGTCGAAAAAAATCCTTTCAGAAAGGAAGCTATGCAATATTTTTCAAGTCTTTGATTTGTTAAAATGTGCTTTTCATCCTCACTTTACATAAAATACTGAAGTACATTACAGTAAAATATTGTATTTAAGCCCTTTGAAGTTGCAAAGAGATTTTTAGATATTTTCACATAAATCCAACACTAAAAGATATTGTAAGTTATTGGTGACCTTGTGCAAATGTGCATTAAATGGTTCTCATGCAAACTGCATAGAGGTTACAAAGAATTATAGCATCACTTATAGTTTTTGTGTAAGTGCATGTTAATAGATAGTTTAAGAACATCTAAACTACTTTTATAGTGTTGAATAGAGTTCTAGTGAAAGAAAGAAAAAGCTATTAAGAATTGCCAAACTTAAAAATTCTTCACATATTACAAGTATTTAATATCATCTTACAGCCAAGGCTAATAAAGACAATGCAGTCTGTAAATATATTTCTTAAAGAATTAAATTTAACTCTTAACACAAACCACTAATCTCATACAATTAGCCAGAAATTGAGGGAGAAGGGAAAACATAGATACAAGAGTTCAAGTTTGGTGTCACTGTACTCTGCACAAATACTCCCAACACAGCTCTGTGGTTCTCTGAGGACTTGCATGGAAGGCAGAAAGCTGGGATCAATCTTCTTAAGACACCGTCTCCAACTTACCAAGACGATTTATCAGTCCAGTCAGAATCCTAATGAAAAACCTGTAGCAGTGTCTATGGACAGACAGACAGACAATATCTCATAGTAAAAGTAAAACTTTCATATCTGCAGGAAAAAAAAAAAAAAAAAATTGGCTAAGTAGGCAACAGATACATTGTAGAAGAGATGCACCATGATACTTAACATTTTGAGGGCAACAGAAGTGAAGCATCTTCCTCATCTCTACCCACTAATGAAGGAATACATATAAGACTCTAGAAAAAGATTATGTTTTATGATCCACTTATGCTTTCACAGATGTTCTAAATACCTTAGGGCTTTTTTTTACAACCAGGCATGCCTAGCATTCCAAGGATTGTAAAATTTAGTAATGGGCACTTAAAAACATCCTGGTCAGTTGTTTGTATCATATTTTGTGGTAACAGTAAGGGACATCTCTGAAAGTACAAACAGCAACTAAGTTCCTAACTCCTAGTTATTGCCTTTGTAGATATAAAGAGTGTTCTAGAGGACTAGAAAAAGAATATCATTCCACTAGGCTGCACACTTCAGTTAAGTGATACCTATTACCATCCTATCTAACTTTGGTAGCTTTATCCCTCTTCAGTCAGAATTTCAGTAATAATTCTCATTGAATCTTAATCAAAAGTGGGAGAAATGGACATGGTCAGAAGTGCCTGAATAATGAGAGTATCCTTTCTCAGGTCATGTGATAGTTTAATGCTTGTTTAATGCTTAAAACCCCAAACCATGATTCTGCATGAAGCCACCACAGGGAATTGAATTTTGCTGGCTCTGAAATAGCAGGAATGCTGAGACTCCCCACTTATGGAGGGAAGCATCAGTCCCTTTCACTCCTCTCTTCTACTTTGGTATTGGTTGTGTTCAGTTGGAAGAAAGAAATAAAGGAAGTACAAGAACTGCCAGTATGACTGGGAAGAGGCAGAAGGTAATGAAAAAACCATCCTCTTAGTCACCTTTTCCTTGACCTTCAAACTTTTTTTCCTTTAAATCTATACTTTCCTTTCATCTTTAGAATTGTTGCAGAATTTCTGCAAGATTTTCTAATGCTACCTCCAAGAAAAAAATGATAAGTAAAGCATGTTTTATTCTGCGAAGTTGTCCTGAATTGGACAAGAAATTAACTTAGTCATGGCACCATAAGGCCTAGGAGATTGTTCCAATTTGTTGTCTCCATAGCTTTAAACATACCAAAATGACACTGGACTGAAGCAGTGAGTGATCAGCAAGGGTACCTGACATTCCAAATCAAGCTGGCTGGTATCTGTCAGGAAATAACTTATCAACCATTGCCATTAAATACTATCCTTAACAACCCATTAATTGAAAAATTACAGAATAAATCAGTTTCACACTTCTATCAGTCTGGAAAGCAGAACAAAATTTTCATACAATCACTAGATGCAGAAAATCATAAACCAATGCAGGTTGGAAGGGACCTCATCAAGTCCAAACCCCCAGCCCAAAGTAACAAAAAATGGCCACAACTAATAATAGAAATCGGGAAAACACAGCATTTAGACTTCCATTTTGAAAATGCTTTCTTCCACAGCAGTAAGATAATAATAGAAATGTAGTTACAAGTCGTCTTGCTAATTGAATCAGGAAATAAAACTTCTATCTTTAACTAGTTAACCTTGAGTGTAAAAGCAGAGTGCATTGCACTGTGCATCTCCATCAGAACTAAATTAACATGGAGAGTGGATCTAACTCTTCCTTGGAATACCAAAGCCAGCTAAACAATGAAAGATAATCCCACTGAACATGAGGTTCCTGTTGTCCTGTTGGTATTTATGCCTGATTCCCAGCTCAGACTGCTTCTGATTTCTGATATAGTATCTACTGTTGGTTAACTGAAATTAAATGAAACTATTGTAATCATTAATGATCAGTTTCTTTATAGAAACAAAAGCACAAATTCTTCACTAATAGACAATGTTACATTGTTATGTGGCTACCAGCACTTAAAACACACTCCAGTGTTAAGTAGATGCTTTAAGGCAGCTAATGCTTCCATTTCTTCATTATGTTTCTATTCACTTGAGTTCTGAAATATGGCAAATGCTAATACACTGGCTGTACTGCTGTTATTCCTCCAAGCTTATTTCACTTATTGAAGAACTACCTTCTGTTACTTGATAATGCATTTTAAAACAAGATCAAAAGTAAATGCAAATTCCAAAATTTTTAATGCAAACTGTTAAACAAGTTCAGGAAAAACATTCAAGGTGTTTTAGAAAAAAAAATAGAAGTTTATAAACATATATTAAGCACTATTTACATTCCTCAGAATAATGATACTGGGAACTGAGAAACATTTCGGAGATTTGTTTCTTTAAAATATGTCCAATCCCAACTGGATGCAACATTACAGCAAAATTAGAGTGTTTATTTTATAGTGACCGTTCTAGTCCTAGTGTCCAAAACAGTTATTGAAAATATAAAACATAAAAATGCCAAACCAACAAGAAAAACCCACGTAAAAAACCCTTTGAGATTTTCATTGTGCAGTAACAAAAGTAGAAATAAAAAATTTAAAAATTTAAAAGATGCTATATTCTCTAGCAAATGAATGATTATCACTTACATTATAAACTAACTAGTTTCAAAATTATACCAGAATTATGCTTTGAAGTCAGCAAAATGTTATGAATATGTACAAGCAAAATAAAACTAACAAAAAAATTGTGATCTTTTAATTTGAAATTAGGATCTAGACAATAAATCTACGCAGAAATGATTGAAGATGTGTTTAACATTTTATTTAATTCAGAAGACCGACCAGAATTTTTGTTGCTGTTCTTTATAAAAACTCTCACTGAGTGGTAATATCAAAGAGGGTCACTTCTGCTGTAGCACAGCCATATGCACCTCTAGGTGAGGATCTTAACTACTTTTGTTATCAAGCAATTGTATCAAAATTCATCACTGTAAAGAGGTCAGAATAAAGAAGAACATAAGCCTTTTAGATATTCATATTAAATGGATAAATACAATAAATGCATAACCAAAACCCAGAAAAACTTGGTCCCTAGCAACTTATGCACTCGCAGAATGTTCCCTATCATCAGTACATAGTCAAAGCCTACAAAATACAGTTACCACAAATGGTCCTTTTAGCATACCAGGTACTGGCTTCTTGGTCGAAGCACAGTGTCTTTTCGTATTCAAACTCCTGTATCCAGGAAACAGGAATAAAACTATCTCAATTGCACACATATTTGTGATTATAGAGCACATTGAAATATATAAATCAGAACCATTTTCTATAGCAATTTAGCAATAGCATAGTTATGGCAGGGAAAAAATGTGAATGTTCAAGCCAATGAAAATTCACAAATGTTATCAAGAGTCAGGCCACAAAATGAAGCTATAAGCACTGTGGTCCCTATAAACACCATATACGCATTTCATGGGATCTACTTCTAATCTGGTCCTGTGAATGAAGTACCATGTAACAGCTGGAAAACACAGAGCTATGTGCTTCCAGAGCACATCCTCCTGTTTATTCTCCTCTAAGAGGGAATAATGTTGAAATTGCTCAGTAAGGCAAAACAAAATGTGACAGTTAAAGACAGACCTGATTCAAACACACTCCCACCAATACTTTGCAAATAAATAACAGGTGGATTTTCAGACTGAACATACTTAAGCCTTGTAAATTTCAGACTGAACTTATTTAAGTCTTATAAAATTTATAAGCAGCTAAGAATGGTGCTTTTGTTGACTGACTTCTGTACGTCTTTAAATGGAGTTCAAATCTGTGAAAAGTAAGCCAGCACCCACCTTGATAAAATCTATCTAAAATTAGAGGGACTTACTTTTCTTGAGAACAAAAATTTCACATCTTTCTATGTCAAAACACCTAAGAAAGTTTATCATCTCAAAGACAGATCAAGGACTACTAAATTATCAGTACATATGCACTTAAATTTAGGCATCTGAGACTGAAAATGCTGAAAACTTATTGCAATGACTGCATCTAATATGGTTGTTGGCTTGCAGATTTTCTACGCAATCCCTGAGAAGAATAATATGATATAAAAACACTGTCAATTTATTTAATGAATCCTAGTGAAATATTAAGAAAAATACTTAAAATTATCTTCCTATATAATAGTTTGAATTAATAGGCATAGATGGGTTTTTACAAATGGTGAACATATGAATATTACTTGAGATTGGAAATGTCTACAGCGGAAAAAAATCTTTGAAAATATTCTATGTACTTCTTGCTACGATTTTTTTTCCATGACAAGTTAAAATCCAGGTTAAACTTTAAGACCTAATTAAAAAATAAAGTCTTCCATATATAGGAAATTCCCGTGCACTTCAGCACATACCTTTTGCTAACCTTAAAAGCAAACAAAACCTTGAAACAAACCTTAAAAGCAAAACAAACTAACCTTAAAATCAAAGAGTAGAAACCTAGATGGTATGGTTATTATGCATGTCAGAGGAGTTCTGAGAAGATTTGGGGCAAAACTACAAAGCAAAAGCTAAATTCCAAATTCTCCAGAATTCTCAGAAGCAAAAGCATTAAGTCACACAGAATTTTAGCTCATCTAGTTTCTATTTCCCAATCCATTCAATTTTGCCAACAGTGACTTTGGAGGCATTTTCACTTGCCTTGGT